>JANHGB010042664.1:6138-23167 GCA_026283785.1 Coracopsis vasa
AAAAGGACATGGAACTGTTGGAGCAAGTCCAGAGGAGGACCAGGAGGATGATCAGGGGACTGGAGCACCTCCTGTATAAGAACAGGCTGAGAAAGCTGGGGCTGTTCAGCCTGGAGAAGAGAAGGCTGCGTGGAGACCTCAGAGCAGCCTTTCCAGTATCTGGAGGGGGCCTGTAAGAATGCTGGATATGGACTCTTCATCAGGGGCTGTAATGATAGGACAAGGAGTAATGTGTTCAAACTTAAACTGGGGAAATTGAGGTTGGATATAAAGAAGAAGTTCTTTACTGTAAGGGTGGTGAGGCAGTGGAACAGGTTGCCCAAAGAAGTAAATGCTCCATCCCTGGCAGCGTTCAAGGCCAGGTTGGACAGACCTTTGAGTGACATGGTCTAAAGTGTGGTGTCCCTGCCCATGGCAGGGGGATTGGAACTTGATGATCTTAAGGTCCTTTCTAGCCTTAACCATTCTATGATTAAAACCTGCTCTATGACATGACTTGTTTCATGGGCAAAACAGAAAGTGAAGTGAGGCATGTATCTCCATAATATAAGTACGTTCTTCCTGGGCCAGCAAGTCCTGAAGGGTTAAGGCATTTCTTACAGCACTGAGTACTACTTCAGCCCCTGCACCTTTACAGGCTATAATACAGGTAACTACAACGTACAAAATAGCTTTGTATTTATAACTTGATGAGCACTTTGGAAAGTACAGTCGCATCTGAAGCCATATAGCCTTATCCATGTTTTGTGAGTGGGGATCTGGGCTGCAGTAAACTGCTTAAATTACATACCTCAGATGAGAAAGCAAAATATTAATTGTACACTGATAATAGTTGAGTGTGCTTATAGTATATAGATCCCTTTTAAAATATGGGAGGGCTACGACCTCACATTCCAGAGGAGATTAAGTAGAAAGCATCAGTAAAAACCATCTGTAATCAGATTCTCTGCACAGTTTTTCTTTTAGTGCTTTTGATCTGAGATGAAGTCAATGAGTGATGTGAAAGTCGCCTTAGCGGAGCATGAAACTTCCTAACTTCTTGCATTTGGCACATGTTCAAATGGCTCTGTGTGGGGTCAGTTGTACTTTAACCTTGCGCTTTAGGCATGCTGCTAGAGAGTCCAAGCACTTTTATTTGTCCTCTTCTTTCCTTGGTTAATATTTTCTATCTTAAAAGTGAAAATATTTAACAGAATGACTTCTTTTTGTTTTGTTTCCTGCAACTCAGATGTAAAATGTCACGATCCAGATTATTTTTTTTTTTTTTTAACCACTTCCAAATTCAAACTACTCCGTTAAACCGTTTCAGTTTGGGAGCTGGCCAAAATTAGCTGAGGAGTTTCTTATCTAGCCTAGTCATTCTGCAAGCATTCCCTCAAAATTCTCCTTGAGGTCAGAGAAATGAACTGGTGAAGTCTTGCTGTGTCTCAATTCTGCCTGCCCAGCATCTCTCCAAACTATGAATTTAATGGGAATGTGTTCTAACATTAAATACTTTGAGTAGTGATCCTATTTTGCTCTTGCTCAATGTGAAGAAATAGCAAGTATGTCATAGTACTGCTTTCATGCCAATTAAAGCAATAGGTGTTGGATGTTTGTGGTTATTCCATACTATGCGACAGAGCTTGATATAGTTTTGTGTAGCAGTATTGTATTTGTTTATCTGTCTTGTGCAATCTGTAAAACTTCCTTTAAAAAAAAAAAAAAGTAAGCTTTTCGTGACTGGTGTCATGTGGCAGTTTCCGTGAGGCTAAAAGAAAACTTGTTAAATGTCAACATGTTTAGACATTACCCAAAAATAATTCCTTAATGCTCTTAAATGTTGCCAGTGTGTCCATTTAACAGCGAAGTGTTTTGTCTCTTCAGTCACTGAACAACTACTGAAGAATATACCTCACTTGATGGAGTTACTTTGCTTTCTTTCCTTCTCTCCACTTAATTGATTTGGATCACTTTTTGGCTTGGCACACTGCTTAAGTCAAGTTGATGTGCAGTAAGATTCATACTTTGCTACATGCCTTCTCATGCTGCGAAAAATGTTAGCTGCTTTTTTTTCCTACAAAGCTCCTTAAAATGCTCTTTTGCACTTTTGTCCCATAGACCGAGCAGACAGGCAGATTTTGAAGGCTGGAAAGTGGTTCTGTATTTCATCTCTTCCATCTGTTGGTTTGTGTAGCCTCTGGGTTGTGATCATTTGCAAACAATATAAGCCATTGTAAATTTGTGAGCCACAAAATGAGAGAAACCTTAACTCAGATTTTATGAGTTGTAACTTTTTTCCCAAAGACAAGCTACATATTTGATAAGCTTTGGCAAATCTGTAAATATTTCAACCCTATTAATATTGCAGTAGTGTAAGTATTTCAATGGAATTTATACTTGAGATAGTTGTATAAAGGTACACTTGAGGATACTGCTCCAGCGTAAAATTGTTACGCTTGAAAGCAAAGGGAAAGGTCTTTATTTTAGGGTGAAAGGGCAAACTTCCTACTTAAAATGTTTTTCCATGCTGTAATTTGCTGGAATTAGAGCCTGAGTGTTTCACAATGGGTATGGATGGGGTGGACTGGTTGTGAGAGTGCCTTCAAGGAGGCACAAGGCCATGTTTGGGACCTTCTGTACAGCACCATGTTTGCACAAATAGGAGCACAGCTTGCAAAAGCATCGCGTGGATCTTTCTGCACCCATGCGTCTGTGGAGTCCCAGGGACACTTGGAGCCAGTTCTCCTGCCGGTGCCCTTGGGCTGGTGGGCAGGAGCTCTGGGAGAGGAGGTGGGTGTGCAACGACGCCAGCAAAGGCCCTCTCACGAGGACCAGTTCGGCTTTGGTGTCTGGTCCTGTGCCAGAAGGTTGCTTTGACGAGTTGTACACCAGCTGATGGAATTACCCTTGTTTTCCCCCCTCCAGTAATAGGACAGCGTAAAAGCAGACCTGTCTCAAATGAATTTCTGTGAGGGCATTTTTAACTTTGTGTTATTTTTCCCATTTGCTTCCACCCCCCCCCCCTTTTTTTTTTGTTTTGTTTTGTTTCGGTTGTGGTTTTTTTTGGTTTCTGGTTGGTTTTGTTTGGTTGGTTTGGTTTTGTTTGTTTTTTCTGTTAATTGGGGAAATAGCTGTTACTTTTGAAAAACCTGGTTAACCTTATAGGTTAAGGATGATGCTGCTCTGAAAGGAGGCTAACTATTGGGGTTTTGGAGTTCAAGTAACTTCTTCCACTGTGTTCTTAAAATCATGGTTTATGTTGCAAAATGGAGTTGCTTTAAAGGTGCTCCTTAACGTATCATGCACTGTTCTGAAAATATCCAGGAAGTGGATTAAAATGTCACTTTTCGTGTTGTTTTTCTTCTGCTCAGGATTTGCGTATGTGCTGATAAATCTTACGTAGGAGGTTTTTAATCTGTAAATGAGCTGCACTTTTCTGCTTGTCATCTTGTGATTGAAGACTCAGTTTTCTAAGTATTTTTTTTGTGCTGCTTATATTTTAAATCCTCTTGACAAGCAGAGCAACTGTTGTGCTCCCTGTGCATATGTATAATTAACAAGCTGCTTGTATTGCCTCCTAATCTAAATTATCATCCTGGAGAAAAAAATGTTTTCCTTTCACAAAGAGAAGAATGAAAGGCAAAGGTGCAACCTAATGCCAGCCCAGAGGAACAGCATTACCAATTAATAATACTATCAGGAGAAGGAGGCTTGTGTTCCTTATCACAAGGCCATTTTTTTTAAGTTGCACAATTCTTAAACTCTGCCAGTTTTTCCTTGTTTGTGTTTGACAGGCTGACTGTAAGAATCCTGAAAATGCATGTTTGGTTTACTGTAAAGTAGGCAATGTTTTTATTAAGCTTTAAATTCTAAATTTCCTGTTCGTAGGAGACTTTTTAAAATTACATTTTTACAGCTTTAAGCTATTTTAGCGGGTAAATCATTGCATCATTAAGTATACCAATTTACCAGTTTGCTCACTGTCTTGTGCTAACTTCTTGGAAAATTGATACTGAGGCAGCTATAGTTCTGATGTTAGATGATATTGCTGGCTCTGTGGCAGCAGACTGTCTGGTCCTGTATCTTTAGAAGATCATTGTAGAGAACTTTGCATGTGTAATAGAGTTTATGCTGCCTCTGTTCCTCTGGAGATTTGTTTACAGTGAAGTAATGAATGGGGAAAACTAGTAGCCTTTAATGCAATCCACACTGCAATGGCTATGCCAAGTAGGATTGAGAGGGTGAACTTTTGAAGCAGAATGAATACTCTTTATAGACATTCTCTCTTTTTTTTATTATTCCTAGTAAGTTACTATACAAACATAGCTGTGTGCTTCAATCACTGGTGTTAATAATGAAGCCAATTGAGAGGCTTGTACTTCTGCATTTTGTGCCTCACTGATAAACACGTAATATGATACTCCCAATATGAAATGAAGTACAGCAGTATTCCAGAAACAATATATGGATATTTCTCTGGATCACAGCCTTTAAACTTCATGGAAGAACCACTGTACAAAGGAGTTCTAAAACACAAACAGGAAAACAGTGAAGAATTCAAAGGGCGCGTACTAAAAAGATAATGCTTTCAGAATGTTAATTCAAATTTTGAAAGAGTCTTGAAATACAAGTGATAACTATAGTAGGTAACTGGTAAAGGAGGGAGAAGAGAGGAACTGGTATTTGTAATGAGAGAACTATGAATAGAAGACAAAAACTTGTGGTTTGGATGACCACTTGAAAAATGCAGTCAGATTTTATTTGTAAACTTAAACTAGATGATGGCCAGACAAGGAAAAACATATGACTGATAACTCTTGCAGATCTGTTGTAGCTCTGAAATCCTCTGTGTAGCCAGCCAGTCTCTCTGCTTCATGTAAATAGCTAATATTTCAGAGTAAGAAAATTTCTGCTTTTTCTGTACAGAAGCATTAAACTACTGGCTTAGAAAATAAAGGAAGTAGGAGGTACTGTCTAGTAGATACGCTATACTTGCTTTAACTAGTAATGTCCATACACTTGAGAAAGCTTCATGAAATTTTTTGTCTTGCCGTTACTTCATACAGCTTGGAAAATAAAGTATGTGAACACAGCAGGAGTCCCTGCAGCTTTCCTCAAATAATGAAATGGGGATTTTAGGTCTTTTATTGCACAGTTATCTAACTTCCTGCACTTCAGTCTTACTCATGCTGTGGAAACCCCCCAGTTTAAAAAGCTGCAATTCTTCCCTCAGAGTGGCTCAAAAAGAGGCGTCGACCTCAGCCCACATTGGCACAGTACTGCTAATATCTGCTGTGTGGTACTGATCCAGACCAACTTGAATGGACTACTGCTAGCCTCTCTCTCTCTGTAGAAAAACAAATGTTTTTCTCCGTAGTTCACTACAAGTGAAGAGTATTGTTCAGCTTACTGGGAGGAAGCTGAGAGTTTTGGGATGTACTCTCAGAAGGCACATTTGCACCTCTAGAGACAAGAGCAAAACCCAAGAACACCAGTACAACTGTCTTCCAAATTCACACAGCCGTATGTCTTTCTGGTGTGTCTGTGTGTCGTTTTTCTCTTGCCAAGGTGCATTTGAAGGTACAGACCCATGTTTCTGAAACACTGTATGTACATAAAAAGAAGGAACTAAGACATCTGAACTGAGGCTTCTCATAGTCCTTAGCTATTCCTGTGGTAGAGAAACTAAAAACAACACAGGAAGCGTAGGGATAACTGTCCAATGAAAAAACTGTTTGTACTGGTGTCTTTAGCAAGAGGCTTGCAGTCGTTCTTATTTTCAATAGCTTTCAACTTTGATCTATAGTAATAACGCACCCTTTTAATATTAAACAAGCAAAAGCTCCAAATGTACTTTTAGGTGTACCATTTGTTTTACTTGTTCAAAGGAGAATTACAGTTCTTGGCAAAAATAGCAAGGTTCATCTTCAAGAGCTAAAATGGCGAATATTTAAAAAATTAATTAACCAGTCTTCGGGTCCATAGCTGGGCCAAACAAAAAACTCTGGAGGCTTACACATTGTTCTTCACAGTGTCTGATGTTTAGCTCTCAAAGTCCATATACAGTTTGACGTAATTAAGTGCTTGAAATAGGTAATCCAGAAACCTCCCTGTTAAGAGAGGTTAAGCAAGAAACTACTTAAAGAAGTATCCCAACATGAACATGTGAACAGAGAAATAACCTGAATTCTCTTCTGTTCATTCAAAGAGGAGAGTCAGGACTGCAGTAGCGAAGCAGATTTGCAAACCACAAGCTTAGGGTGAACTCTTATTTGTTCCCTCCCCACGCCTTTCTTTTTTCCTTAATGTTTCCGAGTTGGAGATTACTAATTACTCTCCTTTTAAAACAAAGGCAAACTAGGCAGCAGCAGAAGTGGTGCTGGCTCGTCTTTTATGTTCTATCCAAATGTTGGGATGGTTGTCTAGAAAATGGGCGACGTTTCTTCCTCTGCTTGGGAGTAGTTCGAACTCACATCTCCTACAGCTGAGAGACTGCCCTAACCACCAGTTCACAACGTCCCAGTACCCAGTTACGCTCCTCAACTGCAGTGCAGAAGCAGCCCCCGAGTGGTAGGGCTGGGTTGAGAATACAAAGAGAATGTGATTTCTCCCCTCCCCTCCATTTTTTTTTTTTCTTCCTTCTCTTTGCAGACCATGACTAGGATGGATTTTGGGAAGAGGTTGAGTGGGCAGTCTGAGGTACAGATTTCAGCTCCTGGTGTTTATGTCTATAATGAGAAACATGAAATGCATAAATACTTAGGGAAGCAGAGAAAAACCTGCAATTACTCTTCTCTATGAATATGCCACATCTGTCAGATGTTTGGCTACAACAACATCTTTTCCAAAGCCTCTTCCTAGTAAGTTGAGATCAAAATCTGTTTCCATTAGCATTTAAAGAATGGAAGATACTCCATTGCCTAAAACCCCAATCTATTCAGCTGCAGCCTACTCCTCAGCATAACTACTGAGAGACAGAGCCACGAGGCGATTACCACTCTTTTTCAGCATCTTAAAGTGCACCCACTTATTCTTCATGCAACTATGAGGAATTCCAGGAAGGATTTACTGGTTGGTAAAAATGAATTCATTCAGACAAATTTTGAGGCTATTTTGAGAAACAGACTTTTGCATTAAAAGGCATCAAGCTGCCATGTTGGAAAGATTGTATAGACTAATGCAGAGCCTGAACTAAGCTTGGGCTATAGGTTTTAAGATTCAGCTGGGAAATGATAGACAACCAGTTGGATGATGTATTTACCTAAGAATGCAAGACGTTCCCCAAGTTTCTGGAAGTGGCATGGTTCAGCCCTGCAGGTAGCTGTGTACCAGTGGAGTCTAAGCCTGCACAGTCAGTGATCAAGAATGATGGCGGGCATGAAGCAAAGGTGAAAGGCATCTTCAGAAACAAAAGTGTTACTGGAATTACATGCCTCCAAATGCAGCTTTTATTAAAAAAAAAAAAAAAATTTACGTCCCTGCTCATTGCAGGGAGGTTGGACTAGACAACTGTTGAAGGTCCCTTCCAACCCAAACTATTGTATTCTATGATTTTGTGAGTTTGTGATGCAACTAATGTAATGATAATCATAGTCTTAGATATATAACAGAAACTTCACCAAATGTTATGGTTTCCTGAATCACAAAATGTTAAGTTATGCCATAAAAGACTATTCAGCCTCTCTCCCCAAAGTAAATGATGCAGAAACATGTTGCCTATTTCATTTGGAAAGGCTTTCCAGTTGCTGGTTTAGTCAAACCTTCAAGTTTTTTTGCCATTATAAATAAAATCTTAATAAAAGGTTTCCCTAAAATTTAGAATATAAAAATTACTAAATTTAGAGAGCATTTAAATACAGTACAAACAAAATTTTGCAGCATGTAGCTGTTGTAATGTAGTATGCAGTTTAAATATCTGAATATCATTCAGAATAATAAATTGTTTCTTTGTCATTTTTAGTGATTTTGGAGGTTCTTGTTGAAATCAGCATGTAGCTAAGTCCTGTTATACTTTGTGACCTTATGATCTTTGCAGGAGGAGTTTAAGATTTGCTTTGAAATCTCAACCTCCAAGTTGGTGTTTCCAAAAATACTCCTCCTTTGTGATTGAATCTCAGCCTACATGCATAAATCTTACACATGAAATAAAATTCAGGCTCTTTGTCTAGGTAATCCTTTGCACTTCACTTTTCCATTTGAAGAATCAGGTCTCTGCTCAGAATATGCTTTTGGGTGAAGGCAGGTTGTGGTGACAGGCTTGAGAATGGAAGGCAGGTTTTGAGTGTAAGTACAGGTAGGCTCTCCAAAAGACCAGATTGCTTTTCTCTGAAGATGGTCATAAGAATATGCCTGTGGGAAATTGTCAGGACTATCAAACAGTGGGCTAAAGTACTGCTTTGCTCCCAGCTCTTGCATACTTCAACATTAGCCTTTTAAGACCTATCTTGTCTCAAAGGAAAGCAGCTGCTTCATGGTGTTCATAAATAATACAGACAGTATCTTGTGGGTTCCACAAAATACTCAGTTTCCTTAACCGTGCTACAGATTAATTTCAGAACATCCGTACAAGCAGTCTTTAATGGTCTTTCAGTTATCAAGATGTGCAAGTTCAGAATCTCCTATGCAGTGCAGTATTCAGGACAGTCAACCTCCTGGCAATGCTGACATCCTAAACTGATGTGCTAAGACATGAATTTTTCATTAGTATGGTTGCATACTGCTGGAATACATGCTTCTGAGAAGTGTTCGTATTCACCAGCATAGGCAGCAGTGGGAGACATAAGCCATACCTATGTTGACCTGTGCAACAGGGCAGTGGTCTCTCCACCAATGTGGGAAAATATAAATGCAATTCCAAATTTTCTCCTGTTGTGCAAGAGTTATTGTGCAAACATTCTTCCCCGAAATTCCACTCATACTTCAGCAAGTGCTGCCTGGTGGAGTTGTGACTTGTGCTGCCTGAACAGGATGTGTCTTTTTAGTGAGTGCATCTGCACATACGACACTTCTGCCAAACAAATACAGATGTTTGTCAAACTGAGTAGTTTTGTCATAATTAAATATATGCTTTCTTAGTCAGGAAAAACAGTTAATTGTGTGTGTAATGTTTTGATATTTCTTTAAAACTTTTGTTTTAAGCCTTTGGAGTAATGTGCCTGCTCTTAGAGCTAATTATGTCAGCAACATGTGTTATATAATGAAGCTTTTGAAAATGAGCTACCAATGGAAAGCCAATTTGGAAAATGTCCATTTAGAGTAGTAAGCTCACTCTAATTTCAGGGTATAAGAATTCTCCTGTGCTACATCACCATTTACTACTAAATCTATGCATCTTTTTGAAGCTCCTATCTGTATGTTTTGTGTAAATTTCCATTATTTTAATCCAGGCGATTTTAGTGCATTAGTTGCTAAGTCACAGCACAATCCTGTAATTTCTTAAAAAAAAAGGTAACCTTTGTCATGTGAGTATGAATTACATGACCCAGTATAATTATCTTATTACGTAATTATCTCTCATCAATCCTAGGAAGAATTAGACATCTAAAGTAGAGAAAAGGTGGCAAGACACAGAGATGCCAAAAATGCTCGCATAACTAATTCCTATGGTAAATTTTTCATGAGGAAGGGAATTCTTCTAATGTGCTGCGATGACATTAAGTAATGGGGTTGTAAGGAATAGCATATAGAACAACTGCACAATATGAAGGACCTGAAATTTTGAAAACCCAGATCTGTTTAGAAAAAAAGAATTTTTAATATTTTTTTTTAAAAGAAAACTTTATTTATGTTTAATCTGAATTATTAAGCAGGGGCAACAGAGTACTGACAGTTAGGGGAAAAAGGGCAGGATACCATAATGTGAATGATGCCTAGGGGTATAAATAGCTATAGACTAGACCCTCTCCACAGAATTGGAATTTGCTCTTTTCAGGTTCGTTACTCAGAACAGGCTTAAGATGTTGGTGCTTAATTCTAGCTGCATGAGTATTTCATGCCCTGCGCAGATGAGTATGTGTCTGGGGAAGGTAGACGAGTGCTATTTAATCTTGTCAATAAACTGCATAAAAAACATTCGTTAGACTTTTTATTGACATGCTTTTATTACTGAAGCATCATGAGATATTTACATTGTATTAGCAGCCTGTCTGTGTAAGACCATACCAGTTAGCGCAGATCCTGCAGGCTGACAAGGTAGAACAGTTTGGGCAGAAATGGCCATGCTGCAGTCCTTTCTGCAGCTTGCTTTGTGAACCTTGTTTGATAATTATAGAAGCAAATGTATTGCAGTTCCTGCCCTAGAAAAATATATTTAATGCTTTATTTAGCATTTGCTTTCTTCATCCTTTTGAATTCTGGGAGAAAGTGGAGTGGGTGAAACTGTCTTCCTTTACTGGGACACTAATAAACAAGAACAGAGGAGAAACTAAGGGCAAGGTTACCCAGACCTCCGTTTCTGTAACAATAAGCATTTCTGTTTTCTTGAGGGTCATCTCTCTAGCTTGTGAGTTTTTATTGCTTTAAGAAAGGATAATTGAAGTTACATACAGAGCGTAGAGCAGAAACATGGGTTTGCTAAAGTGGCGACAGATACCTGCGTCTATTCAGTTTGAAGTACTACATACTTACAGTAAAGGGGGTTATATAATTTATATAATGATGAATTAAGACAGCTTTAGGGTTTGTTGCCTATTTTATCACCGGGGTTGGGGAGGAAAGGAGTCGTTTGAACTTTGCTTTAAATATTGAGTTGTTGAGGAAGATGGTGGCAAAGGTAGGCTTCAGTCTGTAATTTGGATGCTTTGTGAGCCTGAGTATCAATTCTGAACAGGGAGCAAAAGCTAATGTGAAGAACTAAGTCTGATGTCAGATTTTAAACCCCTCAAATTTTAGGAGGAGCCTGACTCCTCTTTGGAAGTGGGGATTTTTTTGGGTGGTGTTTTTGTTGTGGGTTCCCCCCCCCCAGGGAAATGGATAAGGGAATGAACAAATAAGATGTGTTTTAAAATTCAGCACTTTAGTGATACTTTTCTCTTTAAAGTTGAGTAATACTGCAAAAGGGAAATCTTGTTGAATTGCCATCCATTATTATGAGAGCAAGTCATTCATTAATGCTAGGTCTGCTGGATTGTTGCTTAGACATGTTATTGTTATGTTCTGCTCGCTCGACTGTGTAGCAGTGAGTTCTCAAAAGAATACTGCAGCAGTAACTATTTAAAATTACTTTTATTTTTGTGTTAAAATCAGTTTTTCAGGAGTTGATAAGGATATTCTTACAAGAATTATTAGAGAATGTTTTCTTACTGCCTGAAAACAAGCATCTCTGCTATGACAGAAATGGAAGGTCCCAAATAGCAGGCTTGACTATAACTCAGTGATGGTTTGAGTTTGTCGTATCATGTTAAAGATGGGCTGTTCAAGGGAAAGTATTTCAAATGGAAGCCTGATGCCATTTCTAAAATTCCTGTGGCTTTTGGCAGACCCATCACAGTGCTTTTTGAAATTAACAGGCAATGAAGCTCCTGTTGCTGCATCTTAATCAGTACTACCTGTGTCTGGATGTGTTGCTTTTTTCTGGGAGCCACAGCAGTCTATGGACATAGGCATAGATGATTGACTGAATGAAATAGGTGAAATTTATTTTCAGTAAATATTCTGTTGCTGTCTACTTGGTCTTTCAAGGTCTGTTTTGGAGGCATGACAGAATTCTTCACAAACAAACTATAAGTTGATGAAACTTGACTTTTTCTTTCTAATTAGTGCACAGCTGTATCTATATGACAGCCATGCTCCTGTATTTTTTTTTTTCTTTAATTTGTCAGTAAGTCCTACCCTTTCCCTAGTGGAGCAGAGCTTTTACAGGCTGTTGGATTGCATTCAGTATGTTATTGTCAAGGGCACATTGGCAAACTGCGACATTATTTTGCTGGGACGGACAGGAAGGCAGAAAGATAAGCCAACCTTGTTGAAAGTGTATGGTAGTTGCAAAGTAAAAAGCCTTGAACCTTATGATCATAAAGATTACATTTTCAGGTTGTATTTTTGCTCTTGGAAGTCTGTTCCTGTTATCAGTTTGAAAAGATAAAATGTAAGTTGTTTCTATGCATAACCATTCTTTTTGTAACCATTCTTATCATGGTTCATAGTAGTTGAAAGTACAAAAATGTAGACCTATAAAAAATGCTTAATGTTAACCGCATAGATTACATATATAAACAGCCTATATATATAATCATCCATAAGTAAACTTGCACAAGCAAACATGGATAAGCTAACCCTCTCAACAAACTTCTCTGGTAGGAGGAGTGTTAAGTAAACTGCACACAGAGAAAGAAGTTCTCTTTTGGCCTTCTGGCTATGTTTTATTTTTTTTCTTTTTCATAGCACAGGTATGTGCTACTTTCATATACAGGTTATTTTGTCATTTTGGAAAAAAGATAGGAAGGCTTGTTTAAAAGCAGTGCAAGATGGGTTCCTCTGCGTTTGAATGCCATTAGCTGCTGTAAAATGCAAACCCAAACTCTTGGGTAAAAGTAAATGGGAGTTATTTCTCAGTAATTCTTGAGTAAGACATGTACAGCTTGTCTGGAGGAATGCTATACTAAGTAGCAGCAGCAGGAAAATACCTAGATGTTGATGAAGTGCTAGGAAAAAAATCAAAACTTGAGCTATGCTTTGAATATGTTACATTGATGCGAGGGAGGGACTGGGGTTCCCCAGGGTCAGGACCACAACAGCTGTCTTCTTCCACTGCCTAACGACTCCCTCTTCCACTCTTCTCTTGGCCTTACTCTTAACTCCAGGGTCTATTTTTGTTTTGCTCTTGCCTGGATGCCAGCCTGGGGTTGTCAGGACTGTAAGCGCTAGGAAGCTTCTGTGACTCACTTGTGCTGCCCTGGAGGGGTCTTGCATAGAAAGAGCCCCAAAGACTACAGTTTGTAGCTGTTTAGATACTCTGGAGGTGATCAGCAGGCCCACAGGCCTGGTTATGCAGGCTGAAAAGCTCTGGATATGCTTCTAAATGCTATTGTGGTAAATCTGACAGTGTTGGAAAAATGAAATTTTATTTAGAAGCTGTAAAATGTTCTATCAGAGCTTAGGTACTAATAGCAAAAAATCCATCCGTGACACTAAGGAGCACCACCTTACTTTTGCTGATGCATTACATTTATGCTTGCAAAGCATTGAGGTGGTGTGTTTGGGGTTTTTTTGGTTGGTTGTTTTTTGTTGTTTGTTGCTGTTTTTTAATTCTAGTACAAGTGTTCAGTGGGGAATATTTCCAGCTTCTATGGCTGAAACAATGGATTCACTTTGAAAAACAACTTAAAACGGAGTGACAAATGTTTATTTTTAAAAACCTACAAATCTACATGAAGTCTCTCTTCCTGATACTTTTCATCTGGAAATTATCATTTTCTGGGCGAGAAGATTTGTTAAATTTTTAACTTCAAATCCTTCAATTGGTCCTTAATTTACTGACCTTCTAATGGCCCTGTGATATAAATAGTCTAAGATACAACAACAGTATCCTCTTAGAAATAGTAACTGATTTATGACCAGAAAGGTCTTCTCACAGGATAATGGTAGGTACTGTTTTGAATGTAGGTTGAAATAAAGTATTAATCAGTTTACGTATATTAATTTTTAAAAAGGAAATTGTGGGTGTTTTGCCATACTTGCTAAACATGTTGGTTTGAAGAACTCTGAAGTTAGCTTTCAGCCTCAAGTCAAATTCTTATAGCTGAAATAAATCCTCCACAAAAATGGCCTAGTGGAAGTGACTGCAAGCCCTTAATCAAAACAGTAGAATGGACACAATTATAAAAATTGAATAAATACTTGAAGGACTGTAGCAAGAGGTATCTTTTCAAAATAGGATGCTTTCTTTAAAACAAAAACCTAAAACAGCAACAAAAAGATTGGTAGTCATGCATCCAAATGTTTAAATACAACAAATAAACAGCAATTAGAAGGGGCCATGATAGACTCCGTCTTACTACTAAATTCTACCCTTTAAAAAGATTGATTTTTAAGAACCAGCTGTTGACAGGAGGCAGGGCTCCTGCCAGCCTGCCAGCTCGCTGTTGGCACAGCGTGATGGGGGACACTTTGAAAGGGCAGGTGGCCAAGGTGGGTTTCTTGTCTGTTCTGAGTTCCTGCGGCTTGTATGTTGATTCCTCAAAGTTATGCAAATACCAGGCTTGAAGTGTAAAGATATTTCTCCCGTGCTTTAACTTTGTGCAAATCAAAATAATTAACACTTCCTGCATTTTACTTGTTCTGAGGATCTCAGATTGCTAGTGTTTTGACTAAATTTGTAATAGGTGCTCATAAGACAAACAGCCAGAATTATTTTTTGGCTGTACAAGAAGTGAATTACGATAAAATAGTTTCATGGCTGATAACAAACTGCTGATAAATGGCGCTGTTTTTTCCTGTGTTTGTCTCCCAAAGCTGTCCAAAGAGAGTAAGGACAAGAAACTGTCGTCATTGTAAACAAAACTAGATGTCTCCTATGACAGGGCATTTCCCCAACCTGTCTCCTGCTTGTTTATACAGGTGCCTATAGAGGAATGTGGGTATTTTAAGTAAAGTGTCAGACCTGATAAACACAAGAGTGAAAGGGTCACATTCTAGAAATGATGCTGACCGTCAACACTGCAGCATTTTAAAGCTGCAGGTATAGGCCATTATTTTCCTTTCCTCGTGTATTACCAACACTGGGCATACAGACTTGTAAGCATCCTTTGAATGTGTTTGTGTATTTAGCTGTTGGGCTTTTCTCCATGGTTCAGCTCTTCCTCCATTTCAAAGTTCTCTCCTTTTCACAGGAAGAATTTCACATACCAGAGTTACATATGTGTTGTTTTTAAAATCACATACTTTTTTATCCTGTTATCTACATCTGCATCTTGTATAAGTGTCTCTTCCTGTTTTGTGGATATGATATTTTATAAGCAAAAATAAATTTTGAAAGACATGACGATTAATGTAGATACCATTGTGGCGGCAGAAGTCTGTGGCTCCAATCCTCTCTGATATAAGAATCCCAAAGTTTGCCTTTGCTCTTGGCCATGGGGGGTCATCGGGGACAGCAGGGTGAGAGTTGGAGACTGTCTAAACAGATGCTTTTCGTCAACAAACATCCTTTTCATCTCCTTTTGAAAACACATTTTCTTGGTAGCAGTATCAACATCCCTGCTAAGGGTAGGAAGTCGTGGTGTTTACTCTCATAGTAAAAGGGGTATGATTTTTTAGTACATATTGGAATCATGGTTTGAGGGCATTTCTAGAAGTCTTTGCTTATCCATGGTAGGCAGTGTTAAGTATACCTGTCTTTTGAAAAGCTTATGTCCGCCATCTATAAGAAAATGTGGTGTTGATAGTTTTTATTTTATGTGCCTTCTGATTCTTGCTGTTGCTATAAAAATGTTAAGATGTATACTTATGGGCGTTTAGTTCCTGCAAGTACTACAGACTGATCCAGAGGGGTTGTCCAGGGTTATGTCCAGTCACATCGGCCTGCTGACAGCGACTGAAGCAGATCTCTTCTTACTGACTGTTCTTGAAGGATTTCATCTTAAAATGACCTTCTCCATTTTCAAGACTTCGTTTTCAGCTATTTACCTAGTTTTTAAGGGCACCTGAAATTCAGACAGAAATGGCTGCTATTTATATAAATAAATCGGCTTAAATCTTAAAACTAGGGTCTTAAATCCTGAGCACAGCATAGCTGACTCTGTAGATGGGTGTGTGAAATACATTTATGGTTGAAGTGTGTAAAATAGTTGTGAAATTTTCAAGTGTATTTTCTAGTTCTAAAATATTTATGGGTTTTGGTGTTTTGTTTTTTTCCTTCCAGTGGAGGTCTGATGAGATGGCAAGTTTCTCAAGGGGTGAATAAATAAAAACAATAAACGGTAAAACTAGTAAAGAGGAAAAGAGAAAACTGGAGAGAGAAGCTGGAATAGACTGTCCCAAGTTCGAGCAGAGGAGACATGTTTTTGAAGAGGTCTTTTCCTCGTGGATTTTTTGGCTGTGTTTCTTACATGTGTGCAAAGCCTAATGCCTTTTTCCAGTCATGACAGAAGTACTTCTAGTGTAACTGAAGAAATTCTATTTTTCCTGTCTAGCTAAACTTTCCCATTTCCACTTAAATGTGCATTGCCAAGTGGAATCACATTCATACAGCCATTCCGGGATCTGAGTACGAAAGGTTTATGTTTAGGTTTGTTCAGCTCAGGGAGACTTTTACTGTGAATAGATATGTAGTTTTTATTCTCCTTGGCTGCAGCTGTTACGGAGGTAAGGTGTTAAAGAAAGCCACTTGAGTTTAATGAGAGCAGCTTCAACTTTATGCTTAGGTTTTGATTTTGTAAATATATTTTTATTTTTTTCTTTTTAATGTTGCTTTGGACAGCCAGAGTCTCTTGGAAAGCTTGTGCTGTGTGGAATGTGTAGTCTCCCTGCTGAAATTAAAACTCAGAGGGGGTAACAGAATACTCCCTGCTGTCAGTGCATTGCCAGCCTGAAGAAAAAACAAACATGCTTACTGAGAACAATGAACATTCCTTGAAACCCTAGGAGACTGGTTTGGGGTTTTTTTTAAGACAAAAAAAAAGATCCTAGTTTTGTCATAAGGCCTAGGTGGTAGGGCACAAGGGCTTCTCACCCTTTATTATTAGGTTGGTGCCTTGCCTGGACTGATAAGTGCCACAACTGTTTGGCATCTACATTTGGGAGTGTAAAATGTGTCCTCCTAAAAGATATTCCAACCCTCTACCCCATTTGGCCTCCTGCCTACAGTTCTAGTGATTCAGCTGTGACTTTCATTAGTGTTTTTGCACTGCTTTTCTAACCTATTGGGCTTCAAACCTCCAAACAGTTTACTAAATAATAGCCCAGAAATGCATCTGAACACTTGAAAGACATGCAGTAGTCCATTAGGAAGCTTGAGATCATAGAATCATGGAATCATAGAATAATTAGGGTTGGAAAGGACCTTAAGATCATCTAGTTCCAACCCCCCTGCCATGGGCAGGGATACCTC
>JANHGB010042667.1:0-15282 GCA_026283785.1 Coracopsis vasa
ACAGGCACCGCCCCCGGCGGGCGCTGTGCCGCCCCCTCGGCGGCCCGGGGCCGTGAGGCGGCTGTCGGCAGCGGGCGGGAGCGATGGCGGCGGAGCGGGACGTGTTTGTGAGAGCCCGGGGCAGGACCTTGACCGCCTTCCGCCAAGGTACGCGCCTCGGCCCTCGCGCCTCGGGGGGAGCGCAGGACGGAACCTCAGCATAGGGCTGCAGTGCCGGCGGGCGCTGTTCATCGTCGCGCAGCCGAGCGGGAGGGGCGTGCGGAAGGGAGGCCTGCGGCTTTCCCCGGCGGATGGTTACTGCCGAGGAGCGGGAGGTGTGGGATAGGTTACACCTCCTTGCACCTGGGGGAACCGGAACAGGGTCTGAAGCCGTCTGTTGGCTCCAGCAAGCCCGTGATGGGGATTCCCCTGCTAGGGAGGGCAGCCGGCACTGGGCGTGCTGCTGCCGGGCGGCGGGGGCTCGGTTGAGCGCGGAGCTGTGGCAGCCTGCTCCCGCTTGTCCCTCCCCTACTCTCCTCCTGCTGTGCTTGGCGCGCTCGGACCTGCCCAAGTTCGTCAGCACGGTAGCTGGAGCGCAGAGGCGCGTTGAAGCGTTTGCCCCCGCAGTCTTGCCCGTCCGCAGCGCCGGGGTTCCGGCGGCCGTGGAGGTGCCAGCACTGAACACTGGATTCGTTTTAAAATACTTGTCAGTGCTGATAAACCCGATCTTCGTCGCGCATGAAGTTGCTGGTGCCAAGCCCGTACTATCATGTGCTTGTACTTATAGGGGTCACTTAACAGCTTACAACTAGCTCATTGTTTATGTTACTCAAATGGAGGGCAGGTCCCATAACAGATGCAGCTATGTAAGATCCTCGTTTCTTCAAGATACTTTAGCTTCCCTTAGGGTGGAGGTCAGCATCTGGTTGCTCTCCTGGCGCTTCCAGGCTCTGCAGAGACAGCACCCTAAACTTCCTTGGCTGGTAGTGCTGGGGTATAAATCGGCTCCATATGAGATGTGCTTCTGGACTTTCCTCCCCCAGGTCGATAAGATATTGAGGCCTCTGCCAAGCCAAAGACTGCAGCCTCTTGCTGGCTGCTGGTTCTTGTCTTGCAGCTGGACCAACAGAGGAATATGTTGAATGTGTGTATGTATCTCATGTGCTTGTGAAGTTCTCCCAAGAATGGAGGTTCTGCAGTGTGCCTAGGTTTTTTTAAGTGCATAACTATCTCTGTTAGGAAACCTTTCCGTATTGCCACACATGGAAGGTATTTCATGTCCTTGTGTTTGCTTATAAATGACAAATTGTATTGGTTTAGTATTGGTTTGGTAAGGTGGGCAAGGCTATTTAATCCCAACAATTTAATGGCATTTTCTTGGGTTTCATAGGAAATATTTGCCTTTGCTTGTTGCCAAATAAAGAAAAATCGCCAACTCTGAGCATGTGAAATATGTGTGTACAATCATTCTGGCAACCTATTAATTGCAGATGGTGCGGTGGATTTGGAACAGAATGCCTAGCATTTGTTGAGGGGACAGATGGTAGACAAGCCATCTAGTTATATCAGCTGTATAGTGAAATTGTAACAAAAGGAGTGTTTGATGGCAGTGTAACAATTTCTGAACAAGAGCTTTATCAAAGTACTACTTGAAAATTGCTTTAAACATGGAAGAAAAAAATGTGATTTGGGTCTCTGTTTTCCAGGTGTGTGCCTTTCTCCTCAAGTGTCCTTGTGTGGTGTTCTTTAAATATTAATTAAGACTTTTCTTACCAATTGGTGGTTTTAATCTTGTCTGTGACTTTTTTAGGCTGTGGTAGTGTAGCTGCTATCTTCAGGAACATTGTTGTCTTCAGGAACACAAATTATTTCTTTGTCAATAATTTACTTGGCTCTTTTGTAAGAGGCTGAAGTTCAACACAACCTTTTAATAGCTAAATGATTGATAAAAAAAACCAAACCCAGAACTAAGGGCTGATGAACCTGAGGCAAAGTTTATTGCAGCTTAAAGTGAAAGTGTTATCTGTGTTTTTTTGGTTTTCTCAGTCTTTAGGTTTTAGTGCTTTTGTTAAGCTGGTAGCTGCACAAGACATTTATTACCACTGGTATGACTTGGCACTGTTTTCTTTTGAAGTTGAGAGTCACCATTGAAAGCTTGATTTCCTTTTTTTTCTTACTACCCTTTCTGCAAATCACTGTTCCACACCTTATCCCCTAATAGTAATTTGTTCAGTCTGCTTTCACATGTGGCGGTGATACCTGTAACCTGCTTTAATGTACTCTTGGTATGTGATGTGTGAGTCAGAAGGTCAAGGTTAGGGATCTAAATTATTCATGTAATCAGAGGAGTGTAGTAAAAAAACAGTGCATAAATACCCTATTTCATTGGCAAGAAACCTTTGTATGCTCTGTCTTTAGTTTTTAAATATTCTGTCTTTTCTATCCATGTGAAGTTATGCTTCAGATGTCTGCTGCTAATTGTATTAGTATTTTAGTGATGAAACAGGACCATATGTTTGGGTAAATTCTGGGTTTTTTTTGGTTTTTTTTTTTGGTTGGTTTTTGTCCCAAATATGCCAGTATCATGTTGTGCAGAGAAACTGTGAAAGCATGTAGAGTGCTTTTTTCAATTAATTAAACAGTGATAGTACCATCAGCTTTTTTGATTGAGAAGTGTCTCTTTGAACCTGTCTTTTGGTAGTTTTAGCTGATGGTTCGAAAATCTTTATCTGCAAGAGCAGGATAACCAACATTGCATATTCAGTTCCACATGTGTTTTTATGTACCTCTGTTACACCTCCCTTGCTGGTCTTTTGCAAATTGTTTTAAGTTTATTCAGTTGCTTCTTGTGTATTTTATTTTGCTGTGTTCTCTATTCCTTTCCTATCTCTGCTTTTGTGCCATTACTGAATGTTGAGGTGAGTTTTATTTGTAGCAGTTCCTAGAAGTATTTTTGTTCATATGAAGTTGGTGGTGTTTTTTCCATGTGCTCTGTCCTGCACTTTTCTGAATTGAAGTTTATCTGCTTTCTTGAATAGCCTCTGTGTAAGAAAGTCTCTCCCCAGTTCTTCACAACCAGGCCAGATGGCAAGTTTCACTTCCTCCGTGTTCTGTTGCTGTGAAAGATTGGATTGAATCTGGAGAGCAGTACAGGTCCCAGTACAGATTCAGGTGGGCATCTTGTCCATTTCTTTTTTCTTACCAGTTTTTTATGCATGCAAGGACTTTCTTTTGTATTTCAAGACAGCTTGGTTTCCTTTAGAGTCTTTGGTGAGTAACTGTCGGATACCTCTTGGAGATGGTATCAGGTGGTTTTCCCTTGTCTATTTGAAAGCTGTCCATTACTCTTTTCTGAAGAATCAGTAGGTGCAGCCTTTGTAAAGTTTCCAGTAACTTGCCTGTACAGATGCCACTTTTGCAGTCAGTAGTTACCAGATTGCTCAGGAAACCCTTTTAAATGTAGGTGTGATACTGGCCATCTTTCTGCTTCTCTTGTGCAAAGACAGTTTTAAGCAAGGGGTAAGTCCCCAGAGGACTAGCTGGTTTTTACTTTTGACTTCTGTGAATGCCTCCTGATCTGAGTGGTTTGTTACTGTTCATGTCTATTTGTTGAATCATCTGTTGGCATTTTGACTTAAGACAGATCTGATACACTGCCTGTAAGGAAGAATTCTAGTGTTGGATCTTCACCAGTTCCTTCACAATAAATATGGATACAAAAATTTACATTGCTTTTCTGCTCTGCTTGTACCTGCACCAGGGTGCATTTTGTATGTCTGACGTATGTTAGCCTTAATGAGTGTCTGACAGGCTACCTGCTCCTAATTCCTCTAAAAACAGCTTTGATTTTTCAGATTTATGCTATTTCCAGTTCTCTTTTTTTTTAGCTTGACTTTTTGGGCTTTTGCATCTAACCTCCCAGTTTAGAAAACTTTTCCTGTTTTCTTTATTTGGATGCCTTAGCTTTCTGAAGGATGCTGCCCTGCTCTGACTAGAGTCCTTATGGCTGTTGTTCATGTTGTTTAGGCAGTCTGGATTCCTTCTGGTCTTTCTAAAGTTCTCAGTAAATGCGGTGTGTATGGTCTGAGCCTCTGAGATAGTGTCTTTGAATAGTTTCCATGCTGTCTTCAAGGATTTTTGCACTTTTTAAGAGCATTGTAATTACATATAATTCGCCTTCCTGTGAAATTAGATACAGCCGCAGTTGATTTCTTATTTTTTCTTGCTTTCATATGAGTGTAGGATCTTGGCACATTATGATTACTGTTCTAGAGCTCTTCAACAGTAGTATTTTTGAGCAGTGATCAGAACTGCTTCCCAGCTAGCATATTCCATTCCCAATGCTGTCTCCAGCTCTTGTATGAATTAGGCAAATTTTTATGTGGGTTTTGAACAACTTTCTGTGACTTCACCTTGTCATTATGCAAGACACCCCCCTTCACACCTACAGTCCTGGCCTGTAAAGTTTCTGCAGTGAGTTTACATGTTAAATTTGGGGCTGGTGTAAAGACATGACTAGAGTTTAGCATTCTGTAGCCTCAATACAAATAAACTGTATCTGAGGGGGCATTTGCTACCTTGATAGTTATCTAAGAAGTTCACAAGTGTATCTTTTCAAAACAGTCTTAAGTTATTTGAGAAGCTGTTTTCGGTCAGTGTTCCTACTGGCATTATCTGTGTAGTTTTAGGCTCACTGCACCTAATTTCTACAAGAACTAATCTTTTAAAAGGTTTTATTTTCTCTCTGGAAAATGTATGTTGGCACCTGTTTTGAGGGTTTGTGGGGTTTTTTTCCTCTGATGCATAAAATTGCGCCTTCCAATAGTGGTATCTTTGACAGCCTCTCAGGTACACATGGAAAATATACCTGAAAGGAATGCATATTTCATTAGATTGAAATCTAATGGACATACAGACAATAATGATGGTGGTTTTGAAGCCATAGTTATTGATATTGTTTTGATATTAAACAAGGAATTATTAAGCATTATCAAGGATTATTAAGGATTTAGTGCAAGTCCTTCATTGTTTTTCAAACTCTTCCAGGACTGAGAGTTTACCTTTAAAGGTAAACTGCAAAACAAATTGCAAGGAAAAAGTTTTTGACTTTTGTGTTATCTATGATGTATAAATACTGCCTTCACTGAGAAGATTCCATTTTCCTGAACCTGCCTGTAGCCTCTTTAGAAAACCAAAGTTGTGTTCCTTATAAACCAAGGTTACTTAGAAAAAGTCAGAGTCGTGGTCTGTAGGCAGAGACAGCTCCAGGCAGGGAACCATGTACCTATTTCTGCTATTTTCTGATCTTTCAGAGAAGTGAATTCCCCTGGCAAACGCAGTACGAGAATGAGGGCATTTTTGTATTCATTACTGTTCAAGGTATACTGATCAAGCACTAGATGTGTGTCTGTGTCCATTCTTCTCTGCTACAATAGTGTCTGTAGAGAGACTATGGACAGGAATAACTTTCCATAACTGATTTATATCCATGGAATGCTGTAGACTGCAGAGGAAAAAGACAACCAATGTACTTTCAGAAAAATCCCGCAAGGGAAATACTGAAATCCCACCATTGTTATGTGGCTGTCAGAGGCCAGCTTGCAGTGCTTTATATGAACAATCTCTGTATAGGTGTGTTTGTGATTCTTTGAAGGAGGGGAGAAATTAAGGCAAGCAAAAGGGGAAGAAATAAAGGCACGGCATGGTATTAGCTTTTGTCCTCTAGAAAGGTGAGGTTTGGCTTAACCCAGCTCCGTCCTTGAATTGTCTTTATGCACATGATCACAATATATGGCTGAGGTTTTCTCTTGTGAATTGCTGCTGACTACTTTGGCCCTTCACAGAATTAATCTTTAGATAAAATTAGACACTGGAACCGTTTTTCAGCCTATGCTACTATAAATACATTGCATTGATCCTCTCTCTACTTCGGCATGCATGGGAGCAGAAAAAGAGTGGGAAGCTAATGAAACTGAGGCAAACAACATGTTCTGAAGCTGGACTTCTTCTGTGGTGATCAGCTGCGCAGCTCTTAAGGAGGCCTGGAAACAAAACAGATTTGGAATAGGAGTTTTGTGTGGCTTAATGTGTAGAGCAGTCCACAGATATCGTCATTTCCCTCAGAAATGGAAACCCTATGTACATCAGTTATCTGAGAAACCTGCTGACTTTTGTCTGGCATTTGCGTTTTACTGCTGTTGTAAATCAGAGTTTCAAACAGCCTCTCTGCTCATAGGGTTGAAGAGCCAATTTTCAGGCATTTTCAGCTCTGCTCAAGTTTGCACTGCAAAAAATTGTTTATTAATTGAATCCTAATCTTCTGTTGCTTTACCTACCATGCACTTTGTCTAATCCAACCATATAGCTCATCTAATGGCTGAAGGATGCCTTTGATGACATTCCCATAAAAGCTGTTGCATGCTACATTTGAAGGTAAGATAGCAACTGTGTATGCTTTTTAATTGAAACCTTTTGGAGTAGCACCTAGGACCTGGATTATGACTAGATGATCACTGCAAAACCAGCTGTTCCCCCTCCTGCCGCTTGTGCCCAATGCTGTTTGTTATAAACCTTCTGCTAGACTTTGGCATTCCCTTAGCATAGCAATAGAATGATTTGTCTGAACACTCTTAGGATTCACTGTAAAGTCCAAAAAAATGGTTAAAAGAATTTTTTGTGGTGCCTGACTTACAGCTTAAGCAGATGAGGTTCATTTGCACAACCTACAGTAGCTGTTCTGCTTGAGGGAAGTAACATGCAGCTGACGAGGGAGAGGAGTAGGGTACAGAGTGTTTGGTGATTACCTGAACAGAATCCATTGATAAATCATTTTAAGATTTAGGCAAAAGCCTTTTTCATCCACCTATGGCAGTGGAAGGTGCTTTTCGCATTGCAATCCTCTTACCATAATTGGTCTGTTGAAAGAGCACTTGTACAGGCATTCTCCTGGGGGTTTAAGCAAAATTAGCCAAATTGCACTGATTGCAACCGTGTAAACTTTAGCCGAAGGCTTTGCACGGATACTTGCGTAAAATCCTCTGCAAACAGACCAGTGAGGGCAGTTAAGAGTTAATTCCTGGCTAAGCTGAATGCAGAACAGGCTTAAGAGCTAGGACAGGTGCAGGTTTGCACCAGTGCTGCTGTTGTATCAGTACAACTCATTTCATGATAGTCCGCTTTTATTTATAGTGCTTTATAGTAATTGAAACACATTCCTGGTAAACAAAAAATTAAGCTGTAAGTTTAAACTGAGTGTTCATATTTTATTTTTTTTTTTCCACTTATTCCTTTGTTTTGTGGGGAACAAAAATCAGTAAGTAGTAAATTAAATCAGTAAGTACCACTTGATAAGTGATAAGCTAGTGGAATTTGGTTTAAGTACTAGGTTTACTTGGTTTTAAATAGGATTTCTAGTTGGAGTGATCAAATAACAAGACAAAGGTAGACAATATTTATTTAACCTTACTGTTATTTTTTGTAATTCCTTGATAATAGTTACTGAATTATCTAAGGCCAGTTAGTTAAATGAACATTTTGAGTAAATGTTACTTATGTAGCCCTGATTCCTGGATCTTTTATGTTGTCCCTGCTTCGCCTTCTTCATTTTCTCTTTTTCTTTCCTACAGGAGAATATAGCATATACCTCTGCATCATTTTCAATTCCTTTCTTCACCTCCTGTCTCTTTCCTTTTCTCCCCACTCTTCTTCACCTCCACCCCTGCATCTTCTGTTTCTCCTTTCTTCTGCCACTTCTTGATTCTGCGTACTGAGCTTCTCTTTTCAAATTCATCTTATTGGTCTCTCTCTCTCTGCCTCACATGACCATCACTCACCCACTCAAACCAGAGCATCTGTGCAGAGTCTTGGAAATATTCAGGTACTGAAAATCTAGATACCTACTGTATTGGCATGAGTATAAGGCGAGGGGGAAATACCCATGAAGCAGGTATTAGAACAGTCCCTGGTCTGGCTTTGCAACCTGTTCTGCATCAGCTCTGCATGCTCCCTGACAGTGCATTGTCTTCTGACCAGACTTCTCTCTAGTCAAGCATTACATATGAAGCTCCTTGTAACCTGGGACCTTGTCCTGTCCTGCCTGACAGCCACCTGCCTGCTTCAGGCCCTCCTGCTGCCTTTGGCCACCAGACACCATCCCTTGGGCTCTCGAAAGGGAAGCAGAATATGTCCAGAATTGAAACACAGCCTTTGAGAACAAAGGCTAGCTGTCTTTTCAAAGTAGTTCCTGTAAAAGTAAACAGATAAATGTCTGTATATTTTACTGAAAAATTACTGGCTTCAGATTAATCAATACAAACCAAGTAGATTTTGTTCAACATTGGTTATCAATACTGTCTGCTGGGTTTGTGGGAAAGGGACAGATGCCTTTCTGTTCAGAGATTTGAGCTTTTTTTCCATTTAATGAGTGTGAGGATTGTGCAAGTCCTTCAAATTCCTGTTTCAGACTTCCCCTTTTTTCAGTTTGACTTTGTATAGGTCACACAGGATTTCAGACGCAAGCTTTCTTTACTGATCTCTTTTTTCCATAGCTTTCCACTTACAAAAACCATAAGTTGATTTCTCTGCAGAAGCAGTGCCTTTAATGCAACATGGAAGCTGGTTTTTATGGCAGTCATATTTTGCCATGCAAGGCATAAAATAAAAACCTAAATTACTTAGTGTTATTCAGCTGGTTCCATAAGGCTTCTATTGCAAACTCCTGGAGAGATGGATCATTTAACTTTTCTAAGTAAGTTATGTAATTGGAAATGTTAATTTCATTTCAGAATTAAAAGCTAATGAATGGCTAAAAGTTTCTATCTATAAAATGCATGATGATTATTTAGATCGAGGCAATGCTGGTATAAATTAACAGTGTTAACAGATTATAAATAATTTTGTTCAGAAATTCAATGTTAGCTTAGCTCAAATGTAGAAGCTTACATTTGGCAAAATGATCTGATGCCATAGCAACAGATGACAATTACAAGCAGCATCCAGGGATTGTCCACGTTCCTTCTCTTTCAGCCAGCCTGCCCATATCATGGTGCAAGAGATGAATTATGACGTCTGTTTTCTAACCTTCCTTGAAAGAAATACACCCCCCTTCTTACAAAGTAAGAAGTTCCAGTTATAGATCACTCGAAAGAAAAGCAAAAGTAAATCCATGTGCTGGACATATGCTTGCTTATGCACTGTTATTGGAAGATTAGTTTTGCTTCAAACTGTATTTCAGGCCAGACTGACATAATATGTGAGTATATGGATTATGTTTTAATTTGAAATAATTTCCTGTATCACTTTTTTAGATTCAATGATAGATTGATGCAGTTAGTGAGTTTTTAACAGTTTAAATGATGGGTTTTTTTAAAAAAAATCCAGTAACACCAAATGTATTAAGTCAAATACAGTAGTCAAAACTGAAATACGCAGGTTGCGAATGAATGCATTTAGGCAGCTGGAGAAACCACAGCGTACTCATGTTTGTACTTTAATTCCAACTTGAGACCTAAGTCTAGGAAACAGGATGCCAGTATATGTTGCTTTATTTGCCAGGTCTTGAGATACGTTTTTCTTAATGTGTTTCTGTTCTTAAGTATCACACTTCCTTTGCAGCAGTACAAATTCTTTCTGCACTGACTCTACCAGTGGAAGTTTGTTCCTGAGTTCTCACTTTCTTATCATAGGTCTTGAAGCTATTGTGGCACTTCTAAATTAGTATTTTTATGGTTGATGCTTACTCTGATGTTGCTTGATTTTGTGTTTGCTGACCTTGGTCCTTTTGAGTGGCTGCAGTTCTAACTCCTAAGAATGTGCTATGTCCAACTTCTTTCTAAAAATATAAGAACAAAAAGAATTTGACTCCTTAATAATTATGGACAAGTCTCCTGGAATTATAAAATATAAAATGTTTTCTGTATGTTTTAACTTGTTAATTAAAGAAGCAATAATAGGAATCTTCAAAGAATCAACTGAAGTCTAATGTTACACACTTGTGCTATATTGTAGTCTTGTAATTTCCAGCACTATTTGCCGAATTCTTCACATACTTTTCCTTTACTCAGTCTGTAATTAGCATGTAGTATAATTAGATTAATATACTTTCATTTATTGCAGCTACCCATTAGAGGAAAATCTTGTGCTTCTGCCTTTATATTTGTCCTTTATGAATGACAGCAGAATTCTGTACCTTCATTAAAGCAACCTCAGCTTACTTAGGTGAAGAGCAGATAATTTAATGGTGCATTGAAACTTGCAATCTCTTTATGAGTTTCTATAGTGCTTAACTGCTTTTTGTTTTTTTCTTCTCTTTTTGTCTTCTTAGATGATGAGTACCAATGGAAAGGGCCCTTCTACTTCATCCAAGGAGCAGATCCTCAGTTTGGACTGATGAAAGCTTGGGCAGTTGGAGACACTAACAATGGAGATGATGAATGGGGAGAAGAAATCAAATTAGCAGAACAAGCAGTGCAGGCCATTAACAAGCTAAATCCTAAACCCAAGTTCTTTGCATTATGCGGAGACCTTATCCATGGAATGCCAGGTAAGGCAGTTAAAAGTGCAGAATAGGTTTTCTTTGTATTTCAGATTGGCAGCAAGGCTTATTTAATTTCCTTGACTTCACAACGTTATTTCATAGGATTTGACATTTTGGTGTTTGGGAAAAAATGTGGGCTTTGTACATGATTCTTGGGATGTTATTCTGATTTCTTCATCTGACTTCCTATGTTGTTCACTTTAGGGGTGTACTTTTGTTAGTTTGTTGCTTTCTTTTCAATAGGCCTGAGGAAATTTTCTTTGAAATAGAAGCCCGAAGAACATGCATTAAAATAATTTCTTCTAAACAAGTATCTTTTAGAAGACTAGCAGGGACCCTAGCCATTGGGGAAAAACAGTGCCAAGAGTAAAAACTAGCTATGGCTTTTTGAGTACCTAAACTGGGTTAAGCTCAGAATTCTCTGGATTCCTAAAAAATTCAACTGCTTTAATACTTTATTCTTAAAATGCTAGAAATCAGCAAAATCAAGATTTAGCATTCTGTCCTCTTGCTGTGGGACTAGGAGATAGGTGTATGTCTGTGTACAGTCAGAGGAAGAACACAGACCATCTAGGAAGGTCGGTTACAAAGTTTGACAGTTACAACTTTGAAACTATTTTAGGAAGATAAATACTCTTCCTGGAAGAGAAAGAAAAAGTGATGTTGCCAGTTGACAGGTGGTCTCAAAAGCATGTCTAAGCACAGTGTCTTCCATTTCTTAGCCTTGGTAAGAAGCAGAGTTGCAGACAACCTCAGCTATGTACCTGACAGCACAACAATCTACCAAGTAAGCTTGGAAATAGGGAGTCCTGTATGCTTTGTGCTGTGCTCTGCTTTGTACTGCACTTGCACCTGGAGTGATGCTTCCCAGCTCTGGTTTGCACAGCAAGGTTTTGGGCATGTTATAGACCTTTCACTAATTCTTTAAGTGTCATACGAAGTGGATTTTAAAACCTCAGCTGTCAAGTTGGTTGAGATTATGGGAATGGAAGAATTCCCATATGGGAGACTGGGGATTCTTATCAATGGGATTGACAAGAGGCAATGGCTTTAAACTGACAGAGGGGAGATTTTGATATGAAGAGGAAGTTTTTTCCTGTGAGGGTGGTGAGGCGCTGGCACAGGTTGCTCAGAGAAGCTGTGGCTGCCCCACCCCTGGCAGTGTTCAAGGCCAGGTTGGATAGGGGTTGGAGCAGTCTGGTCTAGGGGAAGGTGCCCCTGCCCATAGCAAGGAGTTGGAATGAGATGCTATTCAAGATCCTTTCCAACCCAGGCTTTTCAATGTTTCTGTGATTATTTATAGGCTACAGACTTTCGTTTGACCAGAAGACAATTTTAGGAATAGAGTCTGAAAGTGTAAAACCCAACAGATTTAATCTTGATCCATTGATTTTGGAAGTACAGGTTTAACTCAGAATCATAAAATAATCTCTTCCTAAAATCATCTGGCTTTCTTATAGCAGAGTTTTAATAAGTATTTCGGTTAGGACTTTTAATTTGTGTAAGTGTTCCAATTATGTTCTCTTCAGTATCCCTTGTAAGAGGAAGAAAATTCAGGACAAATAGTATGTACACTACATATTACTGAAAAGGATCTTTCACTCACAGATTTGATTAACCCAGAAAGCTAAGTTAATTTCATTTTACCTGACTATTTCTCAAAGGCTCATAAACCGATGCAAAGTCTTTTATAGACTTTTGTCTGTATTGACTTTAAGCAATATGATTTTAAGGCTTTTCCATTGATAGAGGTTAAGTGCATACTACAGAGAGACAGCAGTCTTCTGACTTCCACTGGGTACCGAATGGCTGGATACAATAAATAACAGCATTGCATGTGGCACGTTTTATGTTGTTTTTTCTAGTAATGGATCTCTGTAGTTATTATTGTCCCTTTTACCAGTGTACATCTCACACCTTAGTAATATTTTAAATGCAAACCTGCCAAGGGTTTGCAAAACATCATCATATATTTATTTTGTTAATAAACATGTAAAATAAACTGAACAGATTGTACTGCTGTGAACACTTACGTTATGTGATGTATGTGCTGTGCATTGTATAAATATTTGAAGCTTCCTAGCGCAATTTCCAAGGAATTGAAAGAAAGAGCAGGTCGTTGCTTAATGATCTTAAGGGTCCTTTCTAGCCTAAAGCATTCTATGATTACCTCACTTAAACCCACCATAATTTAATTCATCTAAGAATTTCTTGTTGATTAAAATTATGTTAATACTTTGCAAGCCTGCGTTATCATGTAGTTATACAAAGTACTGAGGAAATGTACTACTAAAAGGAATTTCAGAGTATTCCACTGGAACAAGTACTTATTTCATTATCGCCTTTGTGTTTTAAGGGAAACGCTGTGCTATGAGTTGGCAAGCAAGCAAGTACAATTTAACAATTATATATGTAAGTACGGTTTTTTAGTCAGCTGTTTGTCTTCTTGTCTAAACTAATGAGAGCTAAAAGCGAATTGCTCTTTGGTGCAGATACCTGTGGATTAACACTCTTTGGGTAGTCGCCTAGAAGGGCCGAAGATATGTGATACAGCAAGGGAGACAGAAATCTAGATTCAGAAAAATACTTCATGGAAGATAAATCTGAATCTGTGTGTTCAAAAGAATTTCGCTCAGCACTTCACTTCAAACTCTATGAATGTAGCTTTTGGAAGTGAAAGAATAGAATTTTCAAAGGACTTCTTTTGCTACCTTTTTCTCTTCTTCCTACCTTTTCCTCTTTTTTTGCTACCTTTAGCCTCTGGAATAGAAGCTCTTTCTAAATACAAAAAGAGCTAAAGAAAATTTAAAGAAAAGATATTTTAAAACAAGACAACTCACATCCTGTTTTCAAAATGTCTTGTCAGTAAATATCTTGTAATTTCTTTGGTTTGGCATGTTCATAGCTGTTACTGTAAGAGACATTGCAAGATCTTGACATAAAGACGCCAAGATGTTGTCCATGTGAGAACTTGTTTGCTGCATATTCTTTTATCAAAGTAGAAATCCTCTGATGTTAGAAATGAAAACTTCCCACATTCCTTGCAGTGAAAGGAAGCACTGCAGTCACATTCTCCAGTTTTTTGTGACATTCTATGCTGATCTCTGGGGATTGAGGTGACTTCCTTCTCATGGAGGAATGAATTCTTAGATTTCTTCTCTTACATGGCTATGTGTCATATGGCACAAGTCTCTCTCCACTAACTCCAGCATAAATACTGTGTTTGAGATTTCATACTTTACATAATCAATGTAAACAATTATAACTTGAAGTGGAGACACAATGTGGTAAAAAACTATCAGCAGCTGATTAAACTCTTAAAAAAAATTTTAGAGTTCCATATCAAAATCAGAAGAGTAATACTGAAATTTGTCAACACTTCAATTATTTGTTACAACAAAAATTTGAAGTTATAAGAAGTCTTATCTGCAATATTATATTAATGAAAAAGAGCAAACAAGGAATCAAGAATTTTTATAGCAAATAGCATTTCAGGTAATTTGAACATAGGAATGATTTCAGAATTGAAAAACAGTAGTAATATTTATTTTCCTGGAGTAATTTAAGTATTTTTGCTGTCCTAGCCAAGGATGTTTGGACCTACAGACTGTGTGTCTGTAGTAGAATGGTACTGGAATCATTTCATACTTCTCTGCTGAGGAGTCTCTCCAAGAATGATTTCTGTGTCAGTTCCTTTATCATATTAGTTCAGGAAAATGAAGGATTAAAAATTCATACTTTCAGTAGTCAAAAATCAGAAGTTACATGGGACAAGACATTGATTTAAGTTTACTAGTTGTGAATATATCTTATTTAATGTCTCAAATTGCCTTTTAAATTGCTTTTGTATATTCTCTGTATTAGAAATGAAAACATCAGCATTAATGAAAGTGTGCCACAGTGACTATTGCAGCGTGGTTATTGAGGAGAAATATGATCAGCTGAAGTTCCTCTGTATTTTATGATCCATTTGGCCAATGTCTATCAAGTTTGTTGGATTATACAGCTTTGTAATCAGTGTCTGTCAATAGAAATGGGAAGGAGGGAACCCAGATCTTCCATCTTAACACATTTTATCATGGAGTATTAAGTGTAAAATTTATGATGGCTGTTTTAAAGCGTGTACTGTAGCTGTTTAGCTGAAGCAATGTTGAAGTCTTTTGCAAAGGAACTCCAAGAAATCTCAGAATTCCAGCAGCTAGGAGTGATGAACAGAATCCTGATCAGCTGGGAAGCAATCAGGCACAGCACTTGGAATCCATTACAGATGTCATTAGAGCAACAAAGTAATCAGTATCTTGGTATTTAGATGCTGATTAAAAGTAGTTTGTACTCTGAATATTATTTTCAGTAGTTTTCTTGATTACATAATCAAGAATATGATATCTATTCCTGGTGACATGAATATTGTGGTACATAATCAAGAATTTTAAGCAATACCTTATAGTGCAACTGAAAATGCTTTCTATAAACTAGAGATTTGCACCTAGATACACCATGATAATGGAAGGCTTACTGCTGAAGATGTATGTGCATTAAGTTAGTGTACCAGCACATAGTATTTCAAAAATGGGAATCTGCAAAATGCAAATCGCTATTGATTGCATTTCTTTGTTTCACTGCAGTTTTCTAAAACTCTGGAAATTTATTTCTAGAAGTGTTTGAGGGTTTTTTGGTGGGTTTTTTTTTTTTTTTGGTTGGTTGGTTTTAGATATATCAATTTTGAACTTCCTGTAGTAATAATTTTATATAACTTCCCATATTGTTCC
>JANHGB010042669.1:6939-41609 GCA_026283785.1 Coracopsis vasa
CCGGACGGGGGCAGCCCCGGCGGTAGGGTTTTGGTTTGGGATATTCGCCTCGTTGCGCCGGCGCGGAAGGGAGAGTAAGTTGCGGAGCGGAGTATCGCAGGGGCATAGGGTTCAGGTGGGAAAGGCAGGCAGCTTCCCTCTGGGTCTCTTTTTGAGGGTTGTTTTGGGGTTTTGTGGTATTTTTGTTTGTTTGGGTATTTTTAATTATTATTATTTATTTTTATTTGTTTGGGGTTTGGTTTGTTTGGATTTTTTGTTTTTTGTTTGGTTTTTTTTTTTGAGTGCACAGAAGAAAACATTAGTGCACAATGCTGAAATTGGTGGACTGGTGGCTAAGGCAGGTATCCAAAAAGCGGCAGTCTCTGGAGCAGCTATATGACTGTCATTCTTCCTGCTAGCGTGAGGTTTATGTGCCTTTGCGAGGAAGGTCACTTTTCACTCCCCCCACCCCTTCCCCATCCCACCCTCTCTTTTGCTAAGCCGTGCATCAGCAGCGTGAATTCCAAGAAGCAGTAGGTGTTTCTTGGCATTTCAGCTGGGATTTTGGAAAGGGAAGCAGGATATTTAATGGGAAAAAAAAAATGTGATGGAAGGAGAGGATGCGGAGGCTGCACACAGCCTGGGTTTGCAGGCGTCTGGAAGTTGTTGAAATAGGTAAAGGGTCGAAATTGGCATTTGGGAAATGGTGACTGTTTCTTTAGTTGCTTGTATCACGGACGAATATAAGGGAAAACTGGGCCACTAAGAATTTTTCCTGGCTTGCACTTTTCTGTCAGCAGAAGGTAAAACACGTCCTTGAAGATATATAATTTTACATAAACAGCTGATGTTTACATAAGCCTAGATAAGTTTGTGAAACACACAGACAGCAGAAGGTGTGGTGGTAGCTGAACTCGGCCTTCCTGCTCTTTGTCCGTGTAATCATTTATCTTTTTCATTTTAATATTGTTGCAGCATAAGAACAAAGTGAGCAGCTGCACCTTCACCAAAGCAACCACCTGCGTTCCTCCTCTCCTCTGGAATGGACAATGGGAGTGTCTCTGGTTTTATCATGATCAAAAACTTCTGCCTCTTCTGCATTTCCATGAGTTTAGCCAGCCACTTCGGGTGAGTTGCCAGTTGTGTTTGAATTTTTGCTTTGGGCTTTTTTTAAGGAGATGAAAAACCTTGGCTCTGGGTGCTGAACAAAACAAGCGGGCTTTGCATTTCATCTTAATGTGCTGGTGTCAGGGGGAAGGGAGCGATTTGTTTTCCTGCTCAGATTTACTGTCTCGGATCGGTTCTTTATGCCCGTAATGCTGTTGTGAGAAGGCTCAGGGAGAGAGGGGTGCACAGGGAGCTCAGACAACCAGGCCTACACTGCTGAATGCTCTGAGCTGTGGCATTGCACAGCCAGGGGGCTGCGGTGTGATGAGGAGAGTTTGGACCTTCCCTCTCACCTGCCAGGTTACAGGGTATAGGTAGTAGCGCAAGGCTGCAGCAGAAGGACTTGGTACAGGCTGCTGGTTGGTGCGGGCTTTCTAGTGAGTAAGCTAAGATCGTGACTGCTTAAAGGGATGACTGAGTTTGAAACTTGCTGGAATGATTAGAAATTGTGTTTCCCTGACACATATAGCAAGGAATCCTGTTCCCTTATTTTTACTTTGGATGCTTCCCGGATGGTGATATTCTGAAAACTGTATCGAAGAAATACTCCTACTATAGCTCTTAGGAAAAAAAACCCAAAACAACCAGACAATCAGAAACACCCTATTTATGTGTTTTTCTTAAACCCAGATATCTTAACTTTCCAAAATCAGGCTATGCAGTGGAGTCTAGAAAAGGCATTTTGAAAGTGCTCTGGAAACGTAGGTTGATTCTTCTTTGTGGAGGAGAACAATCATTTATGATTTCACCAGAAAAAAATGAATCCTCCCAACGTGCTGATTCACAAGCACACCCATCAGTTCGTTGCTATAAGAAGAAACAAAATGGAGATGCAAATCATCTTCTGATTTCAAGCAAAGTGATTTTTTCTCTAGATCGGAGCTAAGAGAAAGACCAGGCTTTGAGTGATGACTGTGTATGTTGGAAGCAAAACTTAGCCCTGTCTCCAGTGAGTGTCCAACGTAGGCAGTCAGAAGCCTGTGGCTACAGTGGCTTATATGAATAGTTGTAGGACTGCACACTCCAAAGGATGCAGAGAGCTGCACTCTGATGTATTCACCTTGGAAAATCTCAGTCCTGCTGTACTGTGGTCTGAGGCAAAACTCTCCCTGGACTTTGTGATAGAAACGAACAGGGCATAGGTAGTGTGGAACCTGTTTAAAACTTGTCTTGACATGGTTGCGATTTGACAAAATATTACCATATTGGGACAATCTTGAGAACTATGACCTTAAGTACTTCCTGATGGACCATCATCATTCGTGCTGAAGGTAGCACACTGCAATAGCTGAGCATGGCATGTTTGATGTGGGGTCTTTTAACTGTGTTACTTCTCTTACAGAAGGATAGGTGAAGCTGCAAAGAGAAAAGAGAGTTTAACTCTCCCTTTTGACCCCAAAGCAAATACTGAATTAAGTCCCAGTTAGGAATTGGCATGACCTGTAACCTGGCAGATAATCAGAACAGGACAGTTAGTTAGGGGAAACTAGGACACTTGTTTTCTGCAAGTTACTTAAAAAGCTTCTGTGCACTAAAATGAGATCACCACGTAACTTCCCCCTCCACCACCCCTTTTCTGATCTAGTAATTTTCGGCTGGGCCTGCGGAGATAGGCAGCTCCAATTCACTGCACCATTCACACACTGCCTTAGGGCTGAATTTTGACCCTGCTCAAAAGACAGGGGATGCTCCAGCGCTTCTGTTTCAGAGGCAGAAGCAGTTTCAAAGTGTAATTTGCTAAGTGCTTTGGGGCTGACTCTTCAGGACAGAGCAGTACAATTAACATGTAGGCTGGTATATTAACTGCAGGGATCTAATGCTGCTAATACTTGCTGTTGCTACCAGGTTCTTCTTTATTAGTTTTATCCATGTTTGGACTGCACCATTGCATTGCAGTGCATTTTTCAACGTGCTAGATAAAAGTGATTGGTCAAATGAGCACAAATTAAAAAACAAAATACTGTAGGACATTACAGATGAAGGCAGAGATTTCTCTACGATGCTCCATAGCAATTCCATGTTTATATTAAATCATAAATACAGTTTTTGCTGATGTAGCCCAAGCCACCTTGGGAGATTTTGATGCACAATGCCTGGTAAAATAAACAGGAATTATGTATCTCAGTCTCCTAGGCTACTTCAGAAATCTCAGCAAAAGTCTGTGATTAATGTTTAACATAAATGTGGAATGACTATCGAGAGCTATCCACATCAACAGGCGGTAGTGAAAGACTGTAGGCATAGTTGGTAGAAGTTATTTAAAGAAAAATCGCTGAATTAAAATTCAAAGATACAGATGAAATAAGAAGAGGATGTTAAGTCACCCACCATTGCTGGTGTAGTAGTTTTATAAGTCTACTTCTGCAGAAAAAGTCCAGCACAAGTCAAGGCTTTTTCAAGCTTGAATTCAGCCTCGAGTCCTGTGATGTTCTAACGAGTTGAGGTAGTTTTGCTGAAGCATTTCAAGATAGTTCACAATTGTCTTGAAAGTAAACATTAATAATAGAGCTAGAGAATAAGTGAAAGTCAAATATAACCATGAAGAGTGTTTTCAGATGAGACAAGAGTCTGATTCCTCATGGGCCCTCGTGGATCTCTGCAAGGGTGGGCACCATGGGTGACTGCCTGCACTGAGATCAGCCTAAGACTAGGTAGCATGCAGCCAGCCCTATGCTGGCTAACCTTCCTGCATCCTGACTATTTTTGCAAGCCCCACACTGCCCAAAGGCACCTCTCTGGGGACATATTGGTGGTGCGCAGTCCCTGTGCATTTGTGTTTTGGACGCACAACTTCAGCAATCTGTCTGAGAGCCAAAACCAAGGGGAATGGATGTAGTTGGTGTACCCACAGTTTAGCTGTCATCTGCTAATAATGTTTATAGTAGTAGAAACATGGAAAACAGAAGATCCCAATTAAATGTATCCAATGCAAGACTTAGAGGTACACTGTAAGAATTCAGTCCGTGGCGTGTCTGTAGTTTCACATGCTTTTCCACTAGCTCACAGCCCTAATCACTGACACCATAATCCTGCTATTTAGGCTGAACATACCTTTCCTTCAGGCTGTTGTTTCAAGTTAGTCTCTGTAACCCTAAGCAGTTAGTTCTGCTGGGTTATCCCTTTCCCTGTCATTCCTAGCAGATGCTAGAGAGGTCTTCCTCATATTTTTAACATAGTTTTGTAAGAATTATCGCCTCATTGTGCAGTCATGTTTGTCTGTTTATTTTTTTATCCTGTTTTCTTTCCCTCTTCATGTCTCCAGATAGTTTTTTGAACCCATCAGATGATTTTAATAACTGGAAGACTAAGTGGGTACCTAGAAGTGCGTGAAGGAGGCAGACAGGCATCAGTCAGTCAATCCCTCTGCCAAACAGAAAGCAACAGCTTCAGCATCTCTGTTTCACTTGGCCTCCCACCTGGCCAAAATGCAGGCGTGTACCTGCAGGCCATCCAGCACGTGCTTGGTGCAGAACCAGCCCTGGCACACACTGCCTCCCAGAGAAGCTGCAGGTCAGTGACCTGGCGAGCTGAGAGTACTGGAAGGTGTTTAATGACCCTGGGAGAAATTCAGGATATTGAAAGGGGTGTTAAGGTGCAAGGAGGACGGTAAGACGTAGCTCTGTGAAGAACAAGGTTTCATTACGCTGCTCACAAATTGCTCGTGGGTAGTAAAATACTGCTCTTGCTAAATAAAAGAATTACATTATTCTTTAAGGATCTGCAAAGACCATTACATTCTCATCGTTTCACTCCGTCCTCTCCTCTATCCTAATCCAGTGTGAAAGAATTGAATCTTCATTGCACAAATTCACAAAATACCAGCCTTTTTAGATCTCAAGAATCTGTAAGAAAGGGATGGCAAGAAGCTAACTTAGAAAAGTAAATCTATTTCCTTTGATGTCTGGCCAGCTGGCAGTATCCAAAAGTGTGCAAGTGCATTCTCTGCTGCCTTTTCCACAAACTGTTAATTTGTCTGAAGTTCTGGTATAATTCCAATCCTATTAAAGCAAGTTATTGGAAACTCTGCTTTTAAGACAGTGAGAGAGAAAAATACGACTTCCAATAGTGAAATACTCCTTACAGTGTCTCCTACTTTTTTAAAAAATAAGGTTTTTGGAAAAACGCAATATCTACCATACATTTTCCTCTTATTACAGCTAAGCTATGAGTTGTACCTGTCATGATTTTGACTAGATGGCAAAAAAGGACAGTGATGTTTAAAATGGTAAACAATTAACTCATCAGAAAAGATAGCTGAACATCTTTAGAGAGTTATTACATTTTACACTGATGGGCCCCTTCTGTGGCTTCTGATTTTTTCAGTCACCCTGAAATTGCAATATTAAGTAAGTGTGATGAGAAGTACTCCTGGTTGGTTTAGTTTATGTTCACTAATGAGCTTGAAATGTAATTATCTTTGAATTTTCTTAGCATTTTCCTAAGTTGCTTTTCTAGGTTTATTTTTATTCATAACTGAAAATGTCTGCAATGAAAACATTTTTGGTTGCAGAGAGGCAATAACGTGCTTACCTACTAATATGTTGATGAAACCTAATCTTTAGCTGTGTGGCAATAATTAATTTAGGATATCACACATTTTCTTTCTATTCTTAGAGCTATAGTATCTAATATATGCACGTAAGCTTGCAGAGACAGTTTAAAGGTCTTACGTCATAAAAGACAACCTCAGCACTTACTCCAAAACAAGCATTTCGCCAGCAATCTCAAAAATAGAAATTAAACGTCAACTTTTCTGTGAAAGAGAAAGTGACATTTGCATTAATAGCAAACAGTAACCCATTTACAAATGCAACTTCACGTAATACTGACATTTCATCGAAATTCAGCATCAGATGCCATCTTTTTCGGGTGAAGCGATCTGCCAAATATAAATTGGATTGCAGTTTTGCAGATGAAGTGCAGACTCTTTTTATGAGTCTTCACCCTAGTTGTTTCTCTGCCTTTTTCCTCTATTAATTAGCTTTTCTTGTGGAGATATAAAAGTATTTCAGTATTTGAGATGCGCATACTATTCTTGTGAAAAGTATATATAGCTGAGATAGATAGAAGGAAGCAGCATCAATTACTCCTGTTAGATTCAGAGGAGCGGTTGTGAGAACTAAATATATTTTGTCCCAACCCCACAAAAATAGTTCAATGGAAATCTTCCCTCTGAGTTCAGTTGGCTTTGAATTCAGCCATAAGCACTAAAAATAACAAGCTTTTTCAAGAGCAGAGAAACTAGTGAAGCTTTGTATCCTGTGCCCCCAGCACTGTCCCTTTGCAATAATCCTGGATCTGCATTTGGCATCCCTTGTTCCCATCTCCCATTGCAACACCTAGATTTTACCTCTGTGGTCCTTTTCTCCCAGGACCTTTCCTAATCACCCTGCAGGTCTCCTCCATATCTCTTAATTAGCAGAGAGGAGGTGGGCTGGTTTTGCTGAGGCTGTTTCTGAGCTACATGCGTGCTGACTGGCCCAGTCAGCGAGCCAGAGGGAATAGATGACTGCTGACCTCACATTTTTACTTAATGAGGCACTAATTTAGGTTGCTCTCCCCTTGTCTAGTCGCTGCTTCTCATGAAACTTGTAGGAATGAAATGAAGTTTGATCTCTCCGCTTCTTTGTCAGATACGTTGGAAAATGAAAACGAGTTCCTACATTGATGGGGTGAAGCAGGCAGACAGCATGATGCTTATCTCTTTCTTATGAAAGAATAATAAAAAAAAGAAGCTAAAATAAATGAGGAAAGTTTAAAATAGTATTCTAGGATTTTACCAAGGAGTTAGTTATGGTCACTGCATATGAAGCACCTCTGTAACTTCCATCTTCCATTTGTATTCATTAGGCTGGTACTTGTAAATATTCACCTCTATGTAGTGAATCCCTTTGATTATGATTGACAGAAAAATACACAGTGTTTTGTCTTGAATGGTCTGGTGTGCAAGGATGTCTAACGTTTCTGTAATCAGTTTGCATCTGCTGGAATATCTTTCATTATAGTCAAACATGTCTGTGATGTTGGCTGCCTCAGTTACTCACTAAAGGTTCTGCTCACAGCATAGAAAACAGAGTAAATTTGGTGATTTGACCTGATGGCCTGAAAAACGAGTGAGATTTGTGGCTGTGCCTCCATCTGCAGCAGAGGGGAGCTCCTTGGTGGCCTGGGCTCTCCAGTCTTGAGCTTGTTGAGGATCACAACAGTCCTGATGGCACTTGGGCTTCAAGGAGTCTCCTTGGCCAGGCGTTTGCATGTGCTTTGGCATTGCTTAGAATCGGGCCTGTGCAGCCACCACCCAGCCTTTATCTGCCTTTCTGAGAGGCTTTGTGGTCCTTTCCTTTTCCAGCAGAAACACACAAGCTGTAAAAGGAAGAGGTGCAGGACTGGGGGTCCCCATGTCTGCAACGTGCCCACCAGGAGCTCATCCTAAGACAAGTCTTGTGTCACTAAAATTTCCAGACCCATCTCATGGGTGTCAGTGAGGTCCTGTTACTGTAAACCTTGAGCAGGTTAAACCAGGTTGAGGTCACTTGCCTTTCTCTGTATAAAGCCTGTTCTGCTAGGTAAGCCTAACACATGTGTTACAAGCATTGTGCAAGGCAAGCTGTTCAGAGAGATGCTTTGAGGTTCTCTATTTACTGATTTATTTCTCTTGGGACTGTTAGTAAATAAACATGGATTTTTAAGGTTTTTTTTCTCTCTGGGTGACTAGTTCATGTCGAGTGCTGGTTGTTGGAGTGTAAGTAATTCCTCTCTGCTGGCAGGGTGCATGAGGCAGGGTACGGTTGTGGGACGATGTGCTCTGTCGCAGCTGGAGCATTTGTTGCCTGTTTCAGCAGAAACTGAAACTTGAATAAGCACCGAGTGTGAGCAAACTTGCTGTCCTGAGAGATGGTTGTTGCTTGCTGCAGGTGAAGCATGCTTATGGATAAACTTAAGCCTATGTTCTTTTGGTGGGCGAAGGCATCACTAGGCAGGGGATTCTCCTAAGCGTCTTTAAATGAAAATCAAACGGACTTAAAAATGTAAATTATAGTTGTACTCGAGCTGTGAGCAGCTTCCTAGGTCTAAGCCATGGATAAAATGTTGAAATAAAAAAAAGTTCAGAATAAAACAAATTTGGCCTAAAAGATATGGAATGAGGCCCGCTATACATTGCTGTTATTTGCATACTACAAGGGAGGACTAATTTAGGCAAAAGAGAGAGGAAAAATGAAGAACTGTGTTTTCTGTACTGCAATTACATGTTTTTTTCAGATACCCCAGTGATCTGAACTGGGATTTTTTAATGCGATGGGAGTTGTTATCCTCAAATAAATTAAATAAACTGGAAATTAGAAGCTGTTTGGCATGTAAGGATTAAAGACTACCTTCAGGCACACTTGAAGCAGTGTCCCCAGGCAAGCCAGTGCTGCTCCTGCAGCTCTCCTGCCTGCTGATGCAGTTCCCAAAGACTGGAGAGCTAACCCAGGGGAAAAACCAGTCACAGCTTTTGCTGATGCTGTGAGCTAACCTTGCTCCTTTCAGGGGATGGAGACGTGCCAGCACTGGGGAAGTGGTGAGACTGAGGTGGGGCAGGGCAGCACAAGGGATTGGGGTCTCCCTGTGCCTTATGGCAAGATGGCCAGTGGACTTAGGCGTACTCCGATCCAGCGCCCCAGGCCTTTACCTCCATGGCATGGGTCCTTCCTTAGGTCCTCCTCCTCCAGGGAGAGCTATTTACGATTGCTTATAGCAGTGATAAAATCACTGCAGCTCCACATACCACTCAGCTGGAGCGGCAAGAGAGGGCAAAGGCTCCATCACAAAGTTCCCTTGAGACTGAAGCCCCTTGAGGCTGGCACAGCTTTTGATTTGGTTTTTCTTTTCTTCATTTGCATAAAATAGCTTCTCACAAACGCCAACAGCATCGGGAAAAGAGGACACCAATGATAACATCACTATATTCACCAGGATCTTGGACGGTCTGCTGGACGGCTACGACAATCGACTGCGCCCAGGACTGGGAGGTAGGATAACGCGTTCGCTGTGGCCGGGCCTTCACCATGCAGGACCATTGTCTACATGATGCCCTCCCACATGGGTACCTGCTCTCAGCATGGGCCTTGACGAGGGAGTTGTATTTTATTAGGTAAATGAAGCCCAGAAAGTAGATTTGTCTCCTGGCAAATGGGATGCAATACAAAGGTCACTGAAAGTTGTCCTCTCTCAGTCATTGAGGTCATCTGATGTTGCATTAGGAGAGTATGTGTGATGCATTTTTCTGTAATTGAATACAGTCTGGGTTTCTTTTCTTTCTGGTACTCCCTAAGGTGAGTGAGATGGTGCTAGCAGGTTTCTGCAAGGTTCCTGCACTTTTGCCAGTGGCAAAAATCAGTTAAAACCAGATCGCCAAATCATCCATTTTTAGACAGCTACAGGAAATCTATATTAATATGTCAATTTGGTAACCTCTAAGGCAGCTATTTTAAAACCATACATGTGAATAGTTGCTTGCCATGCTAACCTTGTTGAGCCCTCCTTCAGCTCTCTATCCCCCAGATTTCTCTCATCTCCTATGCATGTGTAAACCATCTGTTATGTTTTTTCTTGGCCCTTTTTTAATCTGGCTACCCCCACCCCTTCCTCTTGTGAGACCAACACATTGCTTTCATCCCTTTCTCTCCTTCTCCTCTCACTTTACACAGAGATGCTTGAAAATAGGGCTCGATGCTCCTATCTTATGTAACGAACTTCTGAAATTTCTGTCCTTAAATTAAATTAGTCCTGAATTTGAAAAGATGCCAGATAGAGTTTTGTGGATAGAATTAATTTCACCTAACTTTTGACATCTATAATATAGATGGATGAAGTTGGGCAGATCACCCAAGCCAGTGGAGGGAAGTAGGTCCTTCCAAGATACTCTTCATCTCATCCTATAGTAGGTATCAAATATATGCCGGTAATATGTGCTGACAGCCCAGAAAGCCAATCGCATCCTAGGCTGCATCAAAAGAAGCATGGCCAGCAGGTCAAAGGAGGTGATTCTCCCCCTCTTGGTCTTGTGAATACTGTGTTCAACTCTGGGGCCCCCAACACAAGAGGGACAAAGACCTGTTGGAGTGAGTCTAGAGGAGGGCCACAAAGACGATCAGGGGGTAGAGCACCTCTCCTGTGAAGGCAGACTGATGGAGTTGGGCTTATTCAGCCTGGAGAAAGCTGAGGGAGACCTTATAGCAGCCTTCCAGTACCTAAAGGGGCCCTATAAGAAAGATGGAAGGGGACTCTTCATCAGGAGGCGTAGTGACAGGACAAGGCGTAATGGTTTTAAACTTAAAGAGGGTAGATTTATATGAGACGTAAGGAAGTTCTTTACTGTGAGGGTGGTGAGGCAGTGAACAGGTTGCCCAGAGAAGCTGTGGCTGTCCCATCCCTGGCAGTGTTCAAGGCCAGGTTGAACGGGACTTGGAGCAACCTGATCTAGTGGAAGGTGTCCCTGGCCGTGGCAGGGAGCTTGAAACAAGATGATCTTTAAGGTTCCTGCCAACCCAAGCCGTTCTGTGATTCTGTGATCAAAAAACCTGCCAGCCAGAGGAATTGCACCCTTTATGGGCCTGCTTCTTTCCACTGCTTATAAGAAGAGAGCCTGGGCTCCTGAAGGTCGATCACTGCACTTAATCAGGGATTAAATTCCTCCTCAAACATCTTTAGTTTCAAGCTTTTGGGAATTTTTGAGGGATTCAGAGTTAATAGAGAAGTGCATCTCAAGCACATATTTGCATCTTAAAGCAATTCCTAATGCAGAGCCTATATTTATTACAGAGAGAATAACTCAGGTGAAAACAGACATCTATGTTACCAGTTTTGGTCCTGTGTCAGACACCGAAATGGTAAGTTTGAGAGTGTGGTTGCCAGATCTCCTGCATCTGATTTGCTAAAGTTGTTTTTGGAACCATTGCTCCTATTCAGATCCTGCAATACTTCTAGTGTTTCTTTGTGCCAGGAATACACCATTGATGTTTTCTTCCGACAAAGCTGGAAAGATGAAAGGCTGCGATTCAAAGGACCTATGCAACGCCTCCCTCTCAACAACCTGCTCGCCAGCAAGATTTGGACCCCAGACACTTTTTTCCACAATGGCAAGAAGTCTATTGCTCACAACATGACAACCCCAAACAAACTTCTGCGTCTGGAGGATGATGGCACTCTGCTGTACACTATGAGGTAATAACCATGATCGATCTCTTCTGATGCTGATTCCCAACTAGCTTTGCAGATGCTTATGGAGAGTGTCACTTCCCCCACTCCTAGTAGGGCCGGGCAGCCAATCTTTCACACATATTTATGTGAATATCAAGAAAAATGGAAAACATAATCACTGCCTACAAGTACCAATTAATTTGTAGCTTCTGAATACTGCTAGTGCTTAAATATTTCCTTTGATTAAATGAAGGCATATTCTCAACAGATTTGATGATTCAGTCCAGCGTTTTTATGAAGATCTGTTCTCTTTTGCTGTTTGTATTTGCTGATTACAGAAGAACTGTCTCCAAGACCAGGAACTATCTTGTTTGGGGGCAGTACATCTTGAACCCTTAGAGGTTTTATTACTATTTTTTTTCAATTGCACTAATACTGATAAAAGGCAAATCATCACAGGGATAAATTAAAAAAGCTAGGAGCACTGTGAAGCTTCTTTCCTGAAAACAAAGCTGGCACATTATATTGGCAGAGAAGCAAATTGATGTCTCAGATCTTCAGAGTCATGCTCCTCATCTGTCTAGAGGATACTGTCAAGCTTCATCATTGTGTAACCTCGATATAAGATACAATATCAGTGATGTTAGAGGATTGCCTGAAATTCTTCTCAGGCCAAATCCCACATCGGTGTATGGCAATTTACTCACTCAAGGTAATTAGCCTGTAGTAATTAAGGCTGCCGTCTACCTTCAACAGGGTTTTCTCCAAGAGCGTAGTCATACGGACAGCATGTGAAAAAGAGATGAAAAGAAAAACCTACCGAGGAACAAAATGTAATTCTGAGGTTTTCACATACAAGGCCAGAGTGGTGCCTGAAACCCAGCAGAGGACTGAAACTCCATCCCGGAGGAGCCTGAAGTTAGGTGCTGAGATGCCTGGCGTTTCAGCAGGCAGCTCCCAACAAGGGGAGAGGGGAGCTGAGTTCCCACTGATGCTGGTGCTCTGTGGAGCAGAGCCAAAAGCGACCCAGTGCAGCACACTGGAGGGGCGATCCGTGAGCTCACTACTGGGGCGCAGTGGTTAAGACCTGTTGGGGCTCAAGGGTATTATGCTTTCATATGCAGGCACCTAGAGCTTCCCAGATTTGATTCCAGGGGTTTTCGTCATTTATTTATTTAGGCCTTATCCTTAAATCCCTTTTCCTGAAAGGAAAACAGATTTAAGAGAAGTAAGATATCCTTATGTAAGTCCTTACAGTGTTAGACTATAACAGCTGTAAGTGCACCAGTGCTAAAAAGACTTGGAAGTGATAGAGCTCATGTCTAAAAGAAGGGAAAAGAAACCCCAACCCTTAGTTTTCTCATCTACTATGTGAATTCCTGTTCTTACTAGCCCCAAGTTAGTGATCTCTGCAATAATAAACTGAAACAATGTAAGGGTATGCACACACGCCTAAATGAATACAAGTCAGAATTACTATGAGAGAAACTTATCTTCACAAAAATATTTGTAATGCTGACCTTAGAACCAGTCTCACTGCTGTTACAACTATACCAGTACTACTTCAGAGACTGCTGCAGAGGCAGTTCCCTTTTATCTGTGTAAATTACTTGTATAAGTGAAGTCCAGATCAGGCTCGCAGTCAGCCTGGAGCAAAACATTATGTTGTGTGGTGGATTTGCAGCTGGCATGTTATTTCTGTGCAAGCGCTGGGTTTTGCAGCATTAAAGAAGTGCTGCGAAGCACTGATTCATGAGGCAGTGAGCTGAGCCACCCCAGGCAGCACAGCAAGACCTAGCAAGCAAGACCTGGGTGTGCTCGCTGCTGAATCTGAGTTATGCTGTGGAAGGCCCTCTCTTGTGACTATGGCAGAGTATTGTCACTTGAGGAGTCACAGGCTATAGGTATATTGAGGAAAAGACGTTGCCCTGCTCAGCATATGCAGCTGGAGAATAATTTGGGTTTGACACAGACTTTCTCATCATCCCACTCAGTTCCTTTTCCCCTGGTTTTCACACGAGAAATGTTCTTTGGGATTGATGTTTTTGTAGGCTACAGAAAGGCACAGAATGCTTTTGCAACCTAAAAAACCATGCAACATAGGTTTGGGGTTTTTTTTTTGGTAGAGTATTGTGTGTGGACGTGCATGTGTGTGAAGATAAATTCCCACTAGCCATGGTGTATGTGATAAGAAATGTAGCGCAAAGCTTTTTAAATAGCTTGCCTTCTACTATTGCAAGTAATAATTTTAAAAATAAAAGAGTGTCTGTGCTATTCTCTTTAAGCACAAGTCAGGGGGCTGCTTTTGTAAAGTGCATGGGGCTGTGTCACTTTAGGGATAGCCGTTTTTTGTGGTGGGCGTTTCAGCAGCATGAGTGACACTCTGCTGCGAGGTGCCTTGAGGATGCCGTCCTGACCTATGCAGGGGTGGCTGTGACATGCAGCCAGCCCCTTCAGCTGACTTTGCATGTTACCAATGAAGGTAACAGCTCAACAGTGCTACCTAGGATGGCTCTGTGAGAAGGTAGGCTTTTTGAGGGGAGAGCTGCTTGTCTCAGCAGTGGTGCGCCAGTTGAAGGTACGAGGTCTTAGCTGGGGCTTCAGCCCCATCTTGTGTAGCTCCCAACAGGCTTACTGAGTTCTCAGGATCTGGGGATGGGGAGACAACCCTCTGTTAGCTCTGCATTCCCCTCGTTTCCAAGGAGGAATCGCAAGCTTCCCAGACTGTACGTAGGAGTAATCTGTGCCGGGAGGATTGGACCCTCTGTCATTGACGGAGATGCCTGAATTGCTTTTGCAACCTTGCATCTGGCTGCCTGAATGAAGAGGAGGAAAGCAGCCAAGCCGATGCTGACCTTCCATCTTATTTGACTTCCAAATATACCAAGTATGATCAGCTGAGCAAACTTCCAGCTTTAGCACTTGTCAGTACATACGTTTGCATGATACATGTGTTTACTTTGAAAGAAAAATTTATTCTTTGCATATTGCATCGGGTGAGACATTGTCTAGGTCAGAAGTTGATGGGATATATGTTGCTAGGGAAATCTGATGAATGGGCTTCTAGGTACATGTACTATTAAACCCCTTTGTCATGGATATAGGAACACAACATGCTCTTTATACAGATTTCACAGGCAGCAGCATTCTCTGCAGGGAACAACTTAATAATTATGGTTGTCTTTGATTTGGTAGGCCCTACTTATTTTATTTTACAGATGGGACACCGCTGAATCTAATGTTGCAAATTCTGTTTCTGCCCCTAGAGGGGAGTATTGTCCACATCTCCACTTTCAATTTTATTTATTTTTTGTTTTCGGTAAGAGCGCTGTGGTAAAAAAAGCACTAGCAAATATGCTTCATATTTCAAGACTCTGTATAGAAAACAGCTTTGTGAATGAAGGCAAAAATTTTGACTCTTTCCCTTTAAGAGCTTTAAATATATTTAGTTTGTCTTATCTCAGAAATAAATGTTGTAAAAAGCATAAAATTGGCTCACTCCTTGAAACTATTCTGAAAAATGGGAACAGTGATTTAAGCAACCTTTCCAGGCTAAGAAGAAAGCCAACATGTCTCAGTGAGCTTCATTTTTTCAATCAGTGGGAACTGGCTCTAAAGACAGAAGCTTTGATAAACTTTGCTGTGGAATGCCAGAAAAAAAGCTGCAGAGAAGCCAGAAAAGTCTGAAGTAGAGCGTGCTCCCTAGAGCTAAACCTTTGGACCATAAATTAACTTTTCACTAGCAGCTTATAGACATTTTTAATGATTTTCTGTCAGCTTGTAGGTATTGAAAAATCTGTGTCATCACAAGGGCTAGGCTCCTTAGAACCCCATTCTCACTGTCATTTTGAAAGGACTCCAGACCCCTTTTGCTACCAGTAGGACTGCCAGTCATCTGATATAATTTGGGATTTTAAACATACATGGTTTTGTATCTGAAGAGAATGCAAAAAGACTTTTCCCATGTTATTACGGCGACTGAAGGTTGCCAGAGATCCTGAGGGTGTTTATAGTTAAATCTGTCCCATTAATCTGCAAATGCATAATTTACCAGCTGGAGAGTGCAGATATTTGTCAGTATGGTGTTAAGGAAGTCCAGAATTTTTAGTACAGCCCTGAAATACAGTTGTTTCACCATTCCTGGGAGATATTTAAAATTCAGCAGTGCGTAGGATGGCACCACTTGATGGCAGCAAAACCACGCTACTTGCTGCTCTGGAGCGCATGCACAGGCTTAGATCTGTGCTGAAAATACTATTTCTTACATTAGCACTGGGCATTAAAATTTTATGTGCAAGTGTACACATGTCCTGGATGCATGTTAGCACAAAGTCTGCACTTCTATGAAGCACTTGATTAGCAAGCTAACCATTTTATGCGGTAGAGCTATTAATTATAAAACCAGTTGACTGGAAGATAATGGTGCTGCTTCCAAAACTTCAGCCAGCAAATCTCCACTTTAAAATGAATCCTTAGTTTTCAATCAGCCAGCCATCCAGATGGGAACATTTTTGTTCAATTTGAATATGTTGCTTTTATTTCAAAGGGAAGATTTAATTTATGCATCCATTTATATTTACATAAAGGAATCTGTCAATGCTTTTGGGCATTGTGTAAATATTACAAAACTAATTAGGAGCTATCAAGCCATACAAATACACATTTCTTTTCCCCTGTTAGACTTGCTGCCTTTTCTTTTATATTCAAGCTTCAAACTGCCTGAAGCTGGAAGAAAAATAATTTCTTCACATTGGGCTGAATCTTGCAGAGTTATGAAAACCTGCCGTGGTGGCAAGGACTCTCAGCTGCTTTTCATCAATTCAGATTTTGACAGAGTGAGAGAAAATAGGGATATATGAAATGGAGGGCCCTTCCCTCAGGATAGCAGCAGGATTCTTGTTTTGACACCAAGCCTATTGGTTCCCATCTCTCTGCTTTGATTGCACATTGCCCCATTTCTCAAAAATTGTCCTTCAAGGAACAAAGATTTGTTGTTTTGAAAAATCCATGGCTGGAATTACCCACAGGGAGAGAAAGGCATCAGAGGAGGCTGTGGTGTAATACATTCAAAACAGGAGATTGTGACCAGCCCAAATATAGTACCTATGTAGAATGTGTGACAATAGCTTATTCTGTTGGTAATAAAAGTGGGCAGAGTGCCGCAAAGATCTCCATTGCAGAGCCGGGAACTCACACAGCAAGGGCAGAATTGATTAAAAGACAAAACCCAAACCAGAACCAGCCCGTCCTTGGATGATGGAGGTGCTTGCCTATACTTTGAGGGATTACAAAAGGTCCAACTTCAGTTCCAAGTCTGCGCTGAGCACAGAGTCAGGCCCAGCTTTCCCTTGGGGTTAGCTGGTACAATTTCTGCCACATTCCATTGTGCTCGCCCTGATTTATAAGAACAATCCAGGAGGGCCAGCCTGATGTCCTAGGTGTACATGGAGGGAATGGGGTGATTGAACAGAAACTGGAGGGAAGCAGTGCCCTGAAGGGTACCCCAAAGCACCTCTAGGAGAGCGTATTGGCTTTGGTGACTCTGCCTTTGTCCAAACCTGCAGACAGGTCCCAGCTTCTGCAGCTGGGAACTTTGGAAGTATCTGATAGATACTGGAGAATTGTTATGGCTACCCTATCTTTTTTTATTACCAGGGGAAGATGACACTACAGTGAGCTCCCTAGTCATTTCACTTAGACTGAAATTAAAATTTTCATCTGTCTAATTGCAAATACCATCCCCTGAAGTGTATTTATGTTTGTGCTCAAACATCAGACTGCCAATGAGTAATCTGAAATATACTGTGGTGGAATGCACTGGGCAGGATGGGTGGTATTAACCTCAGCTAATATTACTCATCTGTAGTGTTGATGGCTGCAGCTGAGCCTTTTGGCTCAGAATTGCTCCTGGTGCAGGGAGAGACTTTCTTAAGGAGTTAGATATCTGCATTATTTCTTATGTCTGCTTTAGTATGAGAGATGATACACTCTTTCCACTTATACTTTAGGGGGTTCCTGTGTTTTTCACAGTGGCAGAAATAGGAGCATAGGGTAACTGCTGTTACTATTGATGTCTGTGTTTAGTCATGAGTCCCATCCTACTTGCTTATTTCCATTGGTGTTTCCCACCCCCATACTTATGTAGCCTGGAGATGGGTAGCGTGCCGGCTGCCTACAGCTATGGGATGTTCTGGCCAGAAGGTGGTCCTGTAGCTGTGTTTTGGAGGACTTGCACAGCTTCTTCTCCATGCAACATAAGGCCCAAGGTTGTGCACATGTGAGTGCATTTAAATTGAGTTCAGTCTTCCACTTTTGTCTAGGTGGATATAGGAGGAAATATAGTGCACATTAGGAGGAGCTCAAGAAACCCCAATAAATTGCAATCCTGCCTTTGCTTGTTTAGATGAAGGGAAAAGCTCATAGCATGTTGGTGAGGAAAGGGGTTTTTAGCGAGGGATGCCAGAGGCCAGCTAGCTGTTGGTGGGTTCCAGGTACCTGTGGCTGAGTCAAGAGTGGATGATCACAAGATGTATTTGAGGGCTTAGGTGAGATAGGGTTTTGCAAGAAATGGCAGTAGAAGGGGTTTGGAGAACAGGATACTTGGTACTGATGATGGTCACTTAGGAATAACTATATTGTTGAACATAGTTTAGCATGGGGACAATCAAATGCCACTAGGAGATTCACCTCTTCTGTCAGGTTGCACTACAGCAAACAGGTGCTTATGCTGTAGCAGATGCTAGCACTGGTGGTGGTATAAATAGCAAACAGATGGTAAATTGAGGCCTGTTTAGTCACTGTTTATGGTGTGAAAAAGCTGAGGGATCAGAGGACTCTTTCCCTGAAGTGGCAAGCGTCCACAGCCTGCCCCTTTACCTGTCACTTTGCGGCTGTATTGATCAAGAGCATGTAGCAAGGCAAAAAAACCCAGGTAATAATGTTCTGCTTGGATGGCTAAACAACCCTCTCTGTTACCGATAGGGGTACATACAAATAGGCTTATGCCCATTTTTTCCTGTGAAAGAGGTGATTGTCAAATTGCTTGAGGCATGCCCCTTTCACACAGAGGTGTGGAATATTGAAGTTACACAAAAGGCAGCGTGAGTGGTGACCTGGGACGTGGACATAGAAATGTGAGGTGAATAAGAAGAGTCTGGGGTTAAAGGTGAGTGGCTGAAAGGAAACTGTGGTGAGATGTTTTGGAGCTCTAGATCATCTGTCTGAACTGTGGAAAATAACCAAGGATTTCAGCACCGTATTTAATGTTGTGAGATCATAATCCCTCCTACCTACCCCCTCATGTCTGTGCGTCCCAGTGTAGATGTGAGAGAGCCCAAGTGAGCTGGTACTGCTCACCCAGTGCCTCATTACTTTTTAAATCCAGCTCATTTTTCTTTGTAGAAAATGCCACACGCAGTTCTGTGCCTGTCCATGCAAATACAAAGGTTGTGTGAACTGGGAGGAAGGAACTGTGCCATGTCCATCACATGTCCTTAGCCGCTATCAGCTAGGGTGCCTGGGAGAGCTTTCTGTGCTCCCTTCATCCTCATGTGCTTGGATTTTCTCCCGCTGAAAGCAAGGGTCGGATGACCCCTTGTGTGGTCGGGTAGCAACAGACATTGCCGTCACTGGCTGGTTCTGCTAGTAGCTGGACTTGCCTCTCTTGAGAGCCAGAGAGAAGCTCATAGTTCAGTCTTACACAGCACTTCAAGAGCAATTTTATTTGTTGCAGTTAGCACATAGTAGAACATGCTGCCAAAGGGTCATGCTGAGAAGAGTATAGTCAAAATGTGTAGCATGTACAGACTTGGGGAAATGTGTGGCAGGGCATAAAGAAGTGTGGGCTGGTTGACGTGTTATCATTTTACCTGCATCTACAACTGCATCGGCTTCTCAGCATTGCTAGTACTAGTTAGATTTTGGGGTTTAATTCATAAATTCAATAAAAATAGAAACTACAGCAGAGGAGAGATTTGAAGGCCTTCCTCATGGGTATCAGGGAGAGTTCATCATGGGCAAAGGACCAGCAAGGAGGGAAAGCTTAGAGATGTTTTTAAGTAAAACTACCAAGTAGATGGGTATGATACTGTACTATAGCGTTCATAGCTGCATAGCCATATTGATCTAAAATTTCTTTAGGAAAATAAGGTTTGTAGGCAGAGAACCTAGAGAAGGAGTTGACTGCTGAAAAGTCTGGGTTTTTTACTGCACCAGTTAGTCTGATAAAAAGCAGAGCTGCTTCCAGCAAGTGTTACCTTGCATATGGACTTCATCAGACACACTGCATGGCAGGGATGGATGAGCATAAACTCACTGCTCCACCCATTGGTTTTATGCATGTTAAAGAAATATTGTAGAATGAAATGCATTACCTCTAATATAAACTTTTACCACGAGCTGGAAATGTGATTCTTTCTAGAACTCCCCAAATCCTTATCAAAGAACAGATAATTTAAGTGTCCTATCGGTTATTTCATTGATTTTGTCTGTTCTTCCTGTATCTAGAGGCTGAACATCCCCGAGTTCCCATCTAAGGGTGTGCTCTGGTTATGCCGAAGTACCCCACATGCAGGGAGGTCATTCCTGTAGTGGCACAGCTTTTGAGATCAGTCCTGTCCACCTCAGATAACCTACTTTTCAGCACGGTTAATCTAGGCAATTAAAGCCTTGTTTTCTCACTTCAGCATAATCTGTGCTAAGGATTTGGTTTGCTTAAAATGAGAGCTTTGCTATCAGGTACACTATACATCTGAATTATACATTCACAGCTCACAGAAACATCAGTAACCGGAGCTCTTCAAACCACATTTTGGTATCATATAAAGATAATACATCTCATTACCATAAGAAAGTCAGAGAAAGGTACTCTCTTGGCAGAGTGGTTATGAAGGAAAAAATGGGCTAAAATTTCTGCAGACCAACTTAATTCAGGTCCTAGTTTTAATTTCTGTTCTGTGTTCACTTTATATAGTGGATTCCAAGGAAATGAGTGTATAACCAGCGTTACAGATAAGAAGCAGTGGTGACCTGCCCCCACAGCCCACACAGAGGTGCAGAACAGGGCCCTGAGTCTGTATTTTGGCCTCTTATCCAACACAGTGATAGAGATTTGTAAGCAAGGCAATGTTTGATTTACCAGGATTAATCACTTCTCTCCCCCTGAGGCACGCTGCAGACTGTCAGCCAGCCAGGAGGAAGTTTCAGGGTGACTCTTACAGCCATCAATACCATGACTGAATGTATATCCACATCCTAACACTTCTGTTCTGTGTTAGATAACCACCATCCACAGGGTTTGTTTGGACTGTATGGGGGGTGCTTTAGTACCAAGAAAGTTGTTTACATATATATGTGTGTGTGTGTATATACATTGACTTAAGGACCACAGGGAGACATCAGTTCCCTGGACTACACACTTAAGTATGGGTCCTGAAACAATGGGGCCTTGCTTTAAACAACAAAGGGCTTTGCTTTAAAATCCTTTGAAAAGAATAACAGTTTGTTTATAGAAGTGTTCCCAAGACATCACAGTAGGAGAACGGGTGAATAAGTTGTGTCCTGAGTCAAGGCTAAATGAGTAATTTCACAAACCTAACAATGTGTTCACAGTTTGAAAAAACCCACAAAAACCCAAACCAGCAACTTGTCGTTATTCTCTTATCCACATGAGTGTGTGAGAGTGTATAATGGAGATGCTGCAAGAGCTCAAATTGTTCTGCGCAGGTCCTGTTGGAGCAGGTACCCAAGGAAGCTCCTCCTAGACTTGGCTTCTGACCCTGAAGTCTCCCTTTGCAGGGAGCCAGCAAGCCCCTTGGTGTGAGGTACAGCTTGGGCAAGGCTGGATCCACATAACTCTCTTTAGGCATGTTGAGATAGGTTCAAGATGAGTTTCAAGTAAAAATCTTGCCTTTTTTTAAGGGAAATGGTGATGGCTGGTCTCATGCTGGGAAGGGCACTTCGGCTTTTGTGTGCCCATCCTGACTGAGCCCCACAGCAGCTGCTAGTTGCCAGCACAGGTAGGGCTAAAGCACAGCGTTAAAATACTTCCTTTAATCAGGGGCAAAGGCAGTGCACAGAAATAAACAACTAAGAAGATGGAGCTGGTTTGGGAATTAGGGCATACAGGCAGAAGAACTTCATATCTCTCTGGCCTCAGTACCTCAGAGCCAACAAAATATTCCTTGTGTCCCCTTCATCAGTAACTCTTATTATTCAACACTTATCTTGAGTTAACTTCTCCCAAAACCCGCTGGTGACTCTGCCTGTCTGATCCCCTCTCCTTCTAAAGCTCTCTGTTTTAATTTGTTTGCATACTAAAGCTCGTAGCTGATAACAAAAAGCAAATTCCTGACTGTCAGTTTGCTCCCCGAGCAGGTGACTGCCCTAACCTCCTGCCTGGCAGCTGCAGATAATGCTCTGGAAAGTGTTTTCTGCACTTCCAGGGTAGCAGAGAGATGACATCTTTGCTCAGTCTCCCAGCTCTTTTCCTGTGAGTAGGAGCACAAGCTCCTTGCATAGAAGGAAATCATGGGAATAGCAGGGAGGCCCCTACAGCTCCCTAAAACAGGTTCTTATGTGATGGGGTGCCTTGTGCCTCTGGGGCTTCTGCTGGGGACTCCCACCTCTCCTTGAAGCATGCTTGCTGCAGATGTCTGGCTCCTAAACATCCGTATTTATTTCCTTGTCACATCCTTGACTTTAACACCTCCTTCTCCTCCTTCTTGTTTAGAAAGCAACAACCTCTTGAAAGCATTGTCATGCTTAATTCTCTAGTGGAAATGGTTGAAAGTGACTTTTTTGGACTGAAGAAGTCTTGCTGCTTGAGCTGTTGTGCTTTCTTAGATGAATATTCACTGATGTGTCTATATTTTGTTGAAACAGAGCTTCAGTAATCTATTTTTCTTAAAGACTATATATAATGAAGCTTTAATGAAGCTTTGAAGACATAACTTGTTTTTCAGGTAGTTAAGGTATGCTATAGCATTTTGTTGGTTGATTAACATTTTGATATCAGCATAAGTATTTGGAGCTTTATGAGAGTGAAATTTTGTTGTTAATAATACAGCAGCAGCTGTAAAAAGGGTTTGTTACATGTTTTGTGTGAATACCATCCCCATTAAAGTCAGGCAGAATTTTACCATTAACTTCAATAAAATTGGAGTTTTGTCTTCCCATTGTAAAGGACCTTTAACAGCCACTTACGATCTTGTCAAAAACTCTGTTCAGTAAAACTAATCCCATAGGGCTTTTATTCAGACAGAAGGATGGTGAAGGTGGGAAGCTTTTAAATACTTCTCTTGGAAGGAGCTGAGGTTTGAGCAGCGCTTGTTCTGTGACAGGAAAATCCTGGTTTGGAGACTGTCTCTAGCTCAGATAATGTGCTGCAGTGAGCACAGCAAGATCATTCTGGAGTGACCATATTAAAAGGATTAGTCAAAGGCTGTTTCAAATATGCATGCCAAGGCCTCCTTTCTCTTCGTTCAGTAAATGCAAACTGGGAGTAATTTTGTTATAATCAGCTGTGTAAACTGCAGTATGCAAAGGGTACCTATATTTTAACACAGTGTTAAAAGCCAAAGTGTGCAAATATCACCCCAGGCAGTATTTGAAGGAGCAGATGCAGATACCAATTTATCTGTGGCTCCTGGAGCTATGATCTGAATATATAGTTTGTACTCTGTACCTAGGAGCAAATCTGTATGCAGTGATCCAGCCCCCAGGGTGTAAAGAGATGGCTGTTGTGCTGCTTGGTTTTTTTTATGTGTGCAGTAGAAAATCCAGTCTGTTTGAACCAGGAGTCAATTTAATGACTCTGTTTTTCAGGTCCTCACACAGTAATGAAAAACAGCTCCTGTTGTGCACAAAGGGCTCTGCAGAAACTCAGGGTGATGACACTTACTCCATGTATCATAACCCACGGTCAAGTTTTCTGTTGCATTGCCCATTCCAAGATGTTTCACAAGCTTTGGCTAGTGCACATCTTGTAAGGGGGAGCTAGGAGAGTGTTCACTGAGCATTTTAAAATTACCTAAGAGGCTCAACTACATACTTTTTACAAATAGCATGTAATAAACAGGAATAGCTAGTTCATTTATTCAAGGTGGCCAGACTAGGAGTGACCCTAGAATGGAGACATGGTGAAAGAAAAGAAGCATGCCTCCACTGGGAGAACGTTGATACCAAGCAAAAGGAACTTCTTCATCCAAAGAATTCATGTTAATGAAAGGAAAGGCTGTACCCAAGCACATTTGCAGCTGATTGACTCCATTCTCTCTACCCCTGGGCTAGACCCAGAAGACTGCAGCAGGCACCATCCTTTAAAGGGCTATTTGCCACCTTTTGCTGGATGAGGAATTCAGAGGGGCCACAGCAGCAGTCTTGGCATCATCAGGGTCTTTGTGGCTTCTGAGACAGGTAGTGGCTGCTGTGTGCCCTCCATCCTTACGTGCTTCCCTTTCATTTAAGACAGGCAAAACTAATTTCTGGAGGGACTTAATTAAATTGCACTAGGTCACAGTCTCTGCGCACCTCATTTTCACTTCCACATTTACAGTTGAGGAATCTCTACAGCCTTCCTCATTACATACAAGCATTATTTCCAGAGATGCAGGCAGCAGGATAAAATTCATAGGGCTATCAGTTGGAAGAGAAGGTCTTCTTCATAATTCTGCACTGAATCTTCCTTTACTTCCTGATTCCACAGCTGCTGGCTTGGTAAGATGGATATAGGGAACCCCTCCTTTGATGTTTGCAGGTGACAAGTGTCTGTATTAAAATGTTGTCAAGCTGCAGCCTTTGAAACAACATACTTGAACTGTTGGTAGACAAAGAGACAGGCAATGGATTGTAGCAGAAAGCTGCAGATGCCAGCAAGGTTTCTGAATTTATCAAGAAAATTAAATTTGCAATACTTAGTACAGAAAATATAACGATGCATTGGAGGGATGGTAGCCTTGCTTCCAAGTACCCGTTAAAGTGATTTTTATGAAAAGGATGCCAGTTCTGGGCAGGATGCTACTAGAACCAGCTTGTTAAATTCATGACATAGCACTCTCAGTGACTGTGGTTTTGCTGGATTTGGTGCCCAAGGGCAGTCTCCACTGCAGACAACTCCTTATTTTAGAGATTTTAAAATTTCTTTTGCTAAAATAAAGTTCAAGAACAGTTCTGCCTAAGGGCAGGTATCTCAGACCTCAGTAATTTCTTCTCTATATTGTAGAGTTCCCATCTGTTATTACCAAATGATACATTATCTCTGTTCTGAACTGGAGATTTTTTTTTTCTTTGCTTTTATATGATTTATTATCTTTACAATTTCTATTAGTGTTTGCAGTTTGCCTTTTTCCCTCCCTATTTCCCAGCTCATCCTCATAATATGATCTCTAGCCAATGATACTATTGCATTTCTCTGTGCTTATTTTGCCATTTCCAACTATTGGTAAAGCTCCAGAATTTCTGTGCATTGGCAGAGAGTGGAGCTGTTTCCCCCACTTTATTGTCCATGTAGCTGGAGTGCCCCAGCAAGGCATCATTGTGTTGTATTGAATTGGACAGGCTGAACACTGTGCCATCTGTACACAGACAGATTGTTAATGATCTCTTTGGACTGAAGTTCTTGTAGCAAGAATACTCACTTTGGTGTGCTAACATGAAGTGGTAAGTATATATAGCAGCACAGTATAGCTACATGTGGCTGTTGTGATAGAAAAGGGAAGTTTTGCATTCTGGTACTATGGTGTTGTGAATTTCTTTGCAGATTTTTGCCTCTCAGGCAGCAGTTTGGTAAGGAATAAGGCTGCCCCTCAGCAGAGCCCTGTGTCACCCCAGCACCTGGCAGTCTGTAAGGCTTTGGGTGTCTCTGGTCTGTTGCTTCTGAGGCAGAATAGCAGCATAAAATAAGAAAGCTATAAGAGTATTCATAATGTAAAATGAGATTTGCGTCCTCACTATCCTGAGCAAACCATCTGTATTATGCAAATATCAAACTGGCATAATCAAAACAGATTCTTATTGTGCTATGTGCTACATGCACCTAGAAAAGTAATCTTTGGCTCTCTTGGTATCAAGATAACTGATACTTCACTGCTCAGAAATTTACCTCAGACTTCTCTTTCTGTTCAGCTTCATCTGTCAATCATACGGAACATCCACGGGATATGGCTGTTTCCCTGAGAGTTTTCCCCTTCTGACTTCTAGATCCACTATAGCTCAAGAATTTCCACATTGTGGCAGGGCAGTTCAAGACAGAATTGCTTCCCCAGGCAATGTGTTGGGGAAAATGACCCTGTTGTTTTTTTTCTGACAGGGTACCCAGATAAGTCACAGTATGTTGAACTGGAATGGGCTCTCCCAATATCGTGTGATTTCCATAGAAACTAACTGTAGTACTATAGAAAGTAACATATATGTCATTGACTTTATATATAACTTTATATACAGTTATAAATATTTATATACTTTTATTTATAAATATTTGGTTTTATGCATTTATATAGTTACATCTATATATAATGGCAGTGCTTCTTAACGCCTGTAACAGTGCTGTACTCAGGAGTAAAATTCCTAGTTCAGTTGCAGTATCTACAGAAAGCAGATAAGATACCTGACAGGAGCTCAAGCACAGGTGTTCCTTCATGTACTTCTAAGAAGGAATGATCTTACTGGAGTAATTTACATGAATAAAATCATTTCACGTGTCTCAGCATTACTAGATGAGGCCTACAGTGGTCCAGCTGGCCCGTCTCACATTCAGTTTATCAGGGGTTTATGATTTCAGCAGGAGTGAGGAGCCTTCAGGAAAATTTTGCTTGTGTCAGCATGCATGTATTGCCATGAAAGGCTTAAAGGAAAGGCATCAAAAAACAGTGATGTGTTTTCTTCTTACTTCCCCACAGATTGACCATCTCTGCTGAATGTCCCATGCAGCTTGAAGATTTCCCCATGGATGCACATGCTTGCCCGTTAAAATTTGGAAGCTGTAAGTCCTCTTCTGAAATAAGAACTAGAAAAATCCATTGTTTTCTGGCTTTTCACTTTCAGCCACATCTTGTACGAATTGTTCACTCTTCTCCCTTTTCAGCATTGCTCATTAGCACACCGAGACTGACACCTCTGCCGCTACCCTGCTGCTCGTTTTCCGTAACTGTGCTTTATCTGGCGCTACTGCTTTTCAGCTCATGCTTGCATGCTCCATGATAAATGGTGAGGTGATGGGTGATACGTCTTATATACACGCATCAGGTATAACAGCCACAGTTAGATGGAGTAGTAGATGCAGACAGCCAAGTTGATAACTTGGCTTTATATTTGTAGAAAAATGGAGCTTTCATTGGGCAGATCAGGTTGATGTGCTCTTGTTATTTATCTGAATCAGACTGCAGTGCAATATCTATGTCACATATATTGAGATCTATAATATTAGAAGAGAAAATATCTTTCCATTTGGCTTTAATAAACCCAGTCCTGTATCTTGTTACATGATACTGTATACACGTGTATTTATATATATGCACACATTATTCTAAACCATGTGCCAAATCATGATTTTTCCTCAATTCCAAGCCTCTAATCCACCACACTGCTGCCTTGCCAGAAGCTTACTTCAAAAATAACCTGAGGGGATAAGATGGCTATATTTAAATACAAAGCTCTTAATTAAAGTACAAATGAGGCTACTACAGTAGACATTTTTTATTTTGGTAATCAAATCAGAGGTTCCAGGTGCAATCAGTGTCTCTACAGACTTTTGAAAATCAGCAGGCAAGGCATTTTGCTAGTTCCTGAAGCCACCTGTCTTCAGCATTTTTCAATGTTTTTTTCAGTTGTATCAATTTAGAGTCACTAATCCTTGCAAGATTAAGCTTTGCCTTTATCGACTGTATCTGCCCTGGTTTAATACTGGCTATGCATTGTCTTCTAGAGATCATGCTAAGATGTAAAAACACCCTACAGTAACAATTATCAAATTACAAAACTTCAGATGAACTGATTTCCCTTCCCTCATCCAGTCTCCATCTAAATAGCCACCAGTATTTTACAAGGTCACTGCACATTGTGTCCATTTACTTCAACAACATTAATCTGTAGCAAAGCCAATATAAGTCTGAAGAACCACATGCCTTTACAGTCAAAACATTAAACACAAATTATCCGTTTCATTCCAAACTTAAAAATGGGAAAATGTCTCATAGGAAACTGACATTATGTGTATATAGAGTTAAACAGAAGCTACTGGAAAGAATTAAGATGAAGAAGAAAAATAAGTTGTCCTTCCCAGTTTTACATATTCTTGACTGCATTGATAGATAAAGTTGAAGTCACATCTCTTGGTCTGTAGTGCAGACTTTTGAATTGAGATGTTGAGTAATTTTATGAAATCTTGAAAAATATGCAATATGAAACTAAAGATACATATTTAAACAAAGAGCTTGATGCAGCAGAGATCTGAAGCTCAACCTTAAGGTTAAATGGATGCTTCAGTGCATTAGTAAATTAGGTGCAGTAAGGTACAAGTTCTAACTTGCCATATAGTAAGACAAAAAAAAAAAACAAACCCAAACATGCAAGTGCAGGAGATAATAATAGTAGATAAGCTACAAACTCTTAGGAGTACAGTCTTCAGTAGCATTGAAAAGAACCCAACAATCTGTCTGAATGCAATTATAATATTCTGCTTATGCCAAATGTGTAAGGTATTAATCATCTTATTAGCACACAGGTAATTTTAACCCAGGGAAAAAACAGCACTGAAAAGTCACATTTTAGGCATGTGGGGGCTGAATATGGTTTTAGTTCCTACTCCTTGCCATGCTCGGTATACAGTCCTAGAGTGTATTTTATAAGCTACCCCAAGTTACCTCTAAGTTCTTCCACAGTATATAGACATGGAGCCATTTGGCCTGTGCTAGTCCATGCTGGTAGCCTCACCAATAAGTAAATGTATAGGGACAAGCTATAGGTAATCTTTCAGCCTTGGGAATATCTGTATTACTGATCTGGCAGCTCATTAGTAATTTATTGGGATTTAATATGCAGAAGTTTGCACAAGTAGCAGCCAGTAAGTCAGGGTTTATTGAATTATCCCAGATGTATTTTAGAAGAATACAATATTTATTCCCTATTTACAGCAGTACTAATTTATCTCCAGGCTTGAAGCAAGACAAAGCTTTTGGGGTATATTATGCACAAGCACATGCCTTTTCTGCTTTGGCTTTCCTCCCTGTCTTTCCCGAAAGGGTTTCTTTTTAGTGGTCTTATTTTCAGAAAAGATTTTGAAAAGCCTCAAGGAGTAGCATCAAAGTAAATGTTAAACACATCAATAGAGCTGTGAGGGTGGAGATGTGTGCTAACTCGTCAGAGGGTGGAAAGAGCAGGGCAGCGAAACAAAGCAGCCAGTGCACAGGTGGCTCAGCAGCAGAGGGGATACCAAGAAGCTATCGGTGCCACAGCAGAGGCAGGAGCCGGTCATTATTTTACTGGCTGCATGATCATTCATCACACTTGCTATGATTCAGCAAGCAAAAGGGAAAAAGCCCTGACATTTCCTTCAGTATTAAAGAGAAGGAATGTTAATCTTGCTTACAGAAATAAAGGTAAATCTTGAATTCTTTTGTCTTGTTTGACTGGTTTCTTGCTGTACTAGAACTGGGGGAGATTTTATGGGCCCAGGAAGCATTATATGTAGCAGCAGAATATTTTATAGAAATAATTAAAAGCAAGGTCGAATATAGGAAAAGGGACATAAAGTTACATGACAACTACAGAAGCAATACTTCTTAATGTTCTACCTCACATCATGAAAAGCTATGTTGATGACAGGACAGAAGTTCAAGGATGGCTTCTAGTGAACTGAACAGAGCAGGTTTTAGTTGTCCTCCTCTTAAGTATAATGCCCCAGTGCTCAGAGATGGAAAGATACAGGGAGTGTGCTCCAGGAGGTGCATGTACGTAGGTGCTCTTCCTCCGGGCTTGCATCCCTGCTAACGATAAGGCCACCTGTAGAAATTACCCTGCAGAGATTTCATTTAGAGGTAAAAGGGAACTGGAGATGGTGCATGAGCACAGGCTCTCAGGTCTCTGTAAACAGGCTTCTCTCCCTTTGAATCAGGTGGGGTGCTTGGTGGGGATGGCCATGAAAATCTGTTTATTACCTTATGGTGGCACAAGAAGGATGCTGGTTTCTCCCATGGCCAAATTGAAAGTAAACTTTCCATTGCAATTCTAATGCTGACCTGTACTCTAAATAAATTTGCTGGTCGAACAGGATCTGATGAAAATTCCTGATGCCAGCCACGGTTTCATTAGCAGCATCTTAGCATAAGAAATTCCTCCTTACACCCAAGCTATTTCCGGTGTGGGGAGGAGGAATTAGGTAAGATAGCAAGGATATTAAAGCTAGAAAGCTTTAATGTTGTTTCACCTCTTCCACTGATAGGCCTTAAGAGTACACTAAAGATACCATTTAGTAGTTTCCAAACACTCATGTGTCAACGGGTAGGTAAGCATCATTATCTCTAGGGCAGCTGAGGCAGAGAAGTTAATTGACTTTCGTAAGGTCACACTACAAATCAATGTCAGAAAAAGGATTAGACTCAACTTCTTTGGTTGAAGAGACAGATGTCTAATCCACTAGACCATGAAGGCCTCTGCCCAGGCAACTGACTTAAATCCTAAATCTCATTTTACTCATGCGTTAATTATATCAGTTTTACCTAGCTCACAGGGTTGCCCTGAAGATGAATTTGTTAATTGTCATTAGTGAACATTAACCAGTGCTTTGACAATGTCAAATACTGTAAGGCAGAGTCTATTTATGGCTGCTGTTTCTTGAAGGCACAGTGTTGGAGTACATCTAGTTATCAGCTCTTGTATTGTGGAATGGATAAATGCATGAAGCTGCTGCCCACTAGTCACTCGGTGGCAAAAAAAACACCCAAACTACTATTTTTAGACTAAGTAGAGAGTCTAATGAATATTCTGAAAATAATGAGATCTTCCAGCTCATGAGCAGAGCAAAACAGGCCTGGTGTTTATTCCTGATGAATTTAAGGCAGCCACGAAGATGGTGAAGGTTGATCACTGTTGATGAAAAGGGAGCTTGCTGACTGTGAGAAAACAGCACTAGGTACAATTTGTAGTGTCTGAAGAAAGTAGTTAACATGGTTTATGTATATCTTCCTTTTTAACAGCTCCAACTGAGCCTTTGATAAGGGAAAGTGCTGCATCTGCTACAGCAGGAGGCATGCTCAAATTGTTTTCCTCTAAGGAGACTGGGAAAGTCAGAGTAATGAGGAGACAGTAACTTCACCAGTATCCCAGGATTTTATTGCAACACTTAACATTAAGGCACTTACTGTTCAGAAACTAACTGTGTGCCTGCAGCCACTGAGAAATTTCAAAAAAAAAAAAAAAAAAGAAGGATTTTAAGAAAATTTTCCTGATGGGGATGTTTCTCTATAACGCTGAGAACCACTGAGGTAAAGGCATCTACAGGGGTGTTCTTGCTTTTTGTGCCTTCCCCCCCCTTAGCATCTGTGAAGTTGCAGGAGAACTGCAGGTATGGAGGTAGAACTTCAAAACAGAGTTCTAAACAGACTCTAATTCTAGTTTAATAAAATGTGATAAAGAATGTATTCAGCCTCTCTAAACCTGTAAGTAAAAGTCCTTTATAAGAATATAATTAAATGAATAATAAATAAAGACAAATGTAAATTTAGGAGACTTTGGAAAGGGGAAGTGGCCCTTTCATAGGTTTTCCTAGGTTGCTCCCAAGGACAGCTGGAACTGCAGTCTCATATGTAGAGGCAGAGCTTTTCTGCTATTCATCTCTATCAGAATAGCCCAAAGAGGCTCCTGAGTCCATTCCTGAGAGCAGAGACAGGCAACATGGCTTGTTTACTCCGCTGGGAAGTCTTAATGACTTCTTTTTGAGAGGGAACATATAGAGAGTCAGGGAGGTTCTCTGAGCAGCCAAGTTCAAGACTAAGTTGTGATTTTGCAATTTAAGGCAAAAGCTGGCTAATATAGAAATTGTAGATCTGGCTTTTATACAGTGTGTAGAAGCTTGAAGTCAAGGCAGCCATGCTGCTCACTCATGTCATGTCTTCTCTTACATTTTCCTAACGTTTGTCACTGCTTCCTTAGATGGTGGACATTCCATTGCAGTGGACATTGAATGACTAAAATAAGGTGAAGCTAGCTGAATACTAAAATTCAGCATTTCTAAGACATTTGATATATTTTTCTGCTCTTTCCTCCTGCCCTGTGCTACCACCAGATGAACAAATATGTCACAGTTACTTGTCTAGACATCCTTTATGGCCACTGAAAGGAAGTAAGTACTTCTGAAGCGAGGCTCATTACAACTACTTTTGATACGTGCCTAAGGATGAGATTAATCATATTTTAAAAGTTCCCATTTTTCTGCAATACTAGCTCAGATGTCAATAAGTGTACTGTACCCTGGTCACTGTAACTTAGAAGTCCATCTTACACACATTAATGACTTTCTAGGAAAGGCTGGAGAAACTGTGCTAGTATCCTTGTTAAGTGTTTGCAGTCGCTGATGTTAATTAACTTTTCAAAGGCTTTGTCACATATACATGGTTACTCTTTGCACTGAGGTAATTTTAAAAATACATTAAAAGCTGCTCTCCTGTGAAACAGTGCCCAGCTCTGGGTCTGTCACTTCCTACTCCTGGTCACCGCCTGTTTAGAAGCCAATGAATTTTGCCCCCTTAGGTTCATAACAGAGGGGAAAAAGGGAGGTCAGAAAGAACAATTGCTCACACAGGACATGCCGCATGATCTGAAAACACTGTTGGCTTCCCCATCCATCTTGCGGCCATCACTAACCCAGGCTGCAAACTCTGCCGAGGGCTTGGCCCCTACCAGCTGCCACGCAGGCAAGATCACCCTTAACGAAACCCTGTTTAGTATTGGTAAGGAGTGCTTGTGTCATCTGCAGAGAGCCCCTTGAGCAGCCGCTGCTGAAAGCCTGCATGCTGCCTGCCTGGGAAGCAGCCCCCTCACCCGGAGGTGGCCCATGTACATCAGCCTTTTTGGAGGGGAAAACCTTGACCAGTGGTGTTTTTGAGCTAAAGGAAACCGAAGTTCAGGCAGGAGGAGGAGTTGGTGTGGAGATACTCAGCAGTGTGGGTTTTATGTCACCTGTAGGAGGCCTAGACACGATTGTGGTGGAGAGGTGTGGAGATCTAGGTCCTTTGGTACAAACATCAGCATGCGTTTCCCATTCTGGAGGTTGCAGCCTAAATTTAAAGGTTGTGTGACTGCCTGATTGCAGGAAAGCAGTGATTCAGTTTGAGTTGTCAGCAGTAGAAAACAACGTGCAGAGACTCTGCTTAATGTGCTTAAGCTTTCAAATGACCCTTGGATGCAAACCTGCAAAGACGGTGCTGGCCCCACCATGCCCCAAAAGGCACAGTGAGGGCTTATGTTGCCAGCCATGGCTCAGGGGTTTATACCACTGGTAAATGGGATAGTATTCATAAATGGGACAAATGGGTAAATGCTGCTTTACAAGCCAGGTTTTTAATGGCTGTTATTTTCTAAGGTGGCTGTTTCCATGGCTTGTAAGCATTTCATAAATATTTCTGAAATCATTCTCATGATGCTGGTGTGAGGTTGGTAGGTCTCTGCTGCCTGCATTTTGCAGGTGGGGATAAAGGAGGCAAAGAGCAATTACAGTCTCTTCTGAGCAAAGATAGAGTGGTTCATTACCTGCTTTTATTGCCTCTGTCGTTATGGGTCCCTAGGTTCAATTAGAGCCTCCCAGTGCTACTGCAGTGCATTAATGACAAAATGACTTGCCTAGGGTTTTTTTTTGGGGGGGGGATTGAAAGCTGCAAGACACTGCTGAAACTTGGATTCCAGTTTCCTGTCTGGCAGCTCTTTCATGGCACCTCAGTCTCTGGTGGGTCAGGGGGTCCTCCCTCTAAATTGCTGGAGCCTACCTAGGCTCTTCCCTGACCCCAAGCTGTGATATAGCGCTGCTGGAGTCCCAGCTCAGCAGGCTTCTTCAAAGGAAACAGTTGTTCCATGTTGTCCCCCATGAAGAAATGAGAGGGAAGGAGGAGAGGGAAGAAGGAAAGCCAGAAAAGCCTTCTGTTTTTCCCCTGTTCCCCGTCATATCCACTGAAAGTCTCCTCACGGCCAGCCTGTGATAGTAGCTAGCCATGTTGCTGAAAGCATCCCAGTAGTAAATCTGTCAGCAAAGCTGGCATTCCTCCCTCCTAAATTTATTTTTCTGCAGAGTAAATATATTTAGCTGAGCTGATCACTCTCACCCTCGTTCAGTCAGGGGAAAGAGGTAGATATTTTTAGGCTCAGGTTAATCTCCTCCTAAAGCAGATGACTAAAATAGATCAGCTGATGCCTGTAGATAGAGAGATGTTCTACGTGTGCGTAGGGAAGATGAGACTGTGAGCACTTCTGGGCATGGGTCTCCGTGACTGGAATGGGGCAGTTCCCAAAGAGGGGACATCATAGAATCATATCATAGAATCACAGAATGGTTTGGGTTGGAAGGGACCTTAAAGCTTATCTAGTTCCAGTCCCCCTGCCATGGGCAAGGACGCCTTCCACTAGCCCAGGTTGCTCAAAGCCCCGTTCAACCTGGCCTTGAACACTGCCAGGGATGGGGCAGCCACAGCATCTCTGGGCAATGTGTACCTGAGTGCTGTGGCAGACACCAGGTGAAATGGCAGTGCCTCTGGTAAGCAGCAGATCAGCTCAGAGAGGCTCCTTGTATCCATCATTGAGGTTGGGCAGTTTGAACCAATAGCCTTAGGAGATTTTCTCCTCTTCTCTTAAATATGGGGCTGCATTGCGTCCCATGGCAGGAGTCTATAACCCAGCTTCTGAGTTTTAAATTACTGCACCTCTGCATTAGGGAATAAGTTCCATCAATTGCAATCTCAGAGCAGTATTAAAGTGTTTGAATAATAATATTTCAGCCTGCTATCTCTGAACACCTATAGATTATACATTCACACAGTGTTTTTAATGTAGGAGTACTTCTGAGATTTGTAAATGTCTTCATTAAGGGACTGGTTTCAGAAACAAAGGTATATATTTAATTCTTCAAGTAGTCCAAATCACTCTTGGCTGGTTTCAGGTTGTACTGATTTATAAGCAAGGGTGCTTTGAATGGTAACTTCAGCAGATAGGCAAACTGTGATGAGCGAGTTCCTGGTGCCACTCCAGTGGGTGAGAAGAATGTCTGTTGGTTGCAATGAGGTCATGTTTTCATTCATGTTAGATGTGGCCAAAAATACCACATCTGTGAAGGCATCCTTCACAGCAAGATCAAACGGAGTAGTGTT
>JANHGB010042670.1:0-15045 GCA_026283785.1 Coracopsis vasa
AGCTCTTATCTTACAAACAAACCAACCCAAACCAACCAAAAAACCCCAAATCACCACAAATGACCTGGTCCTTCTTTATTACAAAACTACAAAGCCAGTTTGACTCCTGTGCAGATTGCTTCCCCTAAAATGGGGGACTGGAAAGAGACTCTTTCTCTTGCTGGATGTCATCCAAAGTTTAAAATATGTGTGAGTGGGAACTGTTTCTTTCCCTACTAAATACTGGCTCAGGAAAACAGCATTATAGCCCTGAAGCTGTTATAATTTGGACCTGCGCTGAAGAACTATGGCTAATGATTCCCCATCCTGTTCTGAAGAAATCCTTCTGGTGCAGAACAAAGGGAGCAGGACCAGAGCTAAAATGCACTGCAGTTGATATAAACCTTTAGACTATATAGGCTTCATAAATCTTTACACATTCCACCCACAGATTCTAACATCTCTCAGCTTGGAGCTATTGTCTGTCCAAGCTTAAAATCATGGGCCTCAGCACTGACTAGTTCAACGCTGCACTTTGGCTCTACTTATCTTCAGGGGAATGGCATATGTGCCATTCAGTGCTGGTAGATCTGTATGTGCCTGAGCCAATGTCCCACTGAGGTCAGTAGGACTTAATATACATGGGATGTTCTTAGGAGTCTGTACTTGCGTGACTGTTCTGAGCTGAGTCTCTCCCCAGCACAATGCCTCTTAACCACATGAAAGCTTTCAGTTTCAGCAGGACAAAACCAAAGCATCCAGGTCTGAAGGCAGTTCTGGCCAGCAAATAAAAGGGAAGGGAAAAAAAAGTGTGTGTGAATATACCCTGTTCATTTTCTGCTCCCTTTTTTGATGTGACTCCAGAGGACCCTCCTTTTTCCATAACCAGGATACTCATTTCAAGCTCTCTGCTGTCCTTCTGATCTGGGAGGGCTTGTTTGGCATTGTTGTTTTTACTGCAGAAAACCAGCCCTAGCTGCCTTGGCTGCATGCTAAGTAATGACTTATAAAAATCAGTCAGTTTAGCAGACAGCCTGAGTGGATAGCAATCCTGGTCATTCCAAGGGGAATGTCTGTTTGGACCCTAATATCTGTGGAAGATGACAGGGTATGACTTCATATGTAAACAAAGATGTTTCAATCTATCAAGGGATAGTACTTCCTTTATGGATGTGCTGGCCATTTGCACCAATATCCCAATTTAATGACCTGAGTAGAGAACAAAGCATTCACTGAGCTAATATCCAGAACAGTGAGAAGGATGTGGACCCAGACTGGACTTCATTTAGAGCTGCCCACCATCAGTGCAGCTTTAGTGAAGTCACTCCTGCCTTGTCTTAGTCTCAGCCCAAAGGTTACTTTATCAGAACTCTGCAAAAAATGTGGGGTTTATCAACCTGTGGACAAAAGAATATTTTCAGAGGTTGATTTTAGGGCTATCAAGTAGAAAAAACAGATTTGCAAATAAAAGAAAAGTGGATCTGACTGATTTCAGTGACACCATCTGGAATCCAGAACATCTGCGTTGGAGGGTCAGTTACAGTGAAGTCATGACGCATCATTTCTGACCAGCGCCCCAGATCACAGCCCTGGATCCCATTGACAGCCACCTTCTGGGGGCTTCTAGAGGGTGTGCTGTCATTGCAATCACCTTGTACATGCAGTAGGGTTATTTGGTCTAGTTTCCCTTCTACCTTTACTTGTATCAACAAGAAAAGAAGCTCCATGTCTGCAGCACAAGGCAAAATAAAATTGAGAAGGAGTTCCTCTAAAACTGCTTTTTATTTTAAGAAAACCCACTTTAACATTGATGCAATTTGTTTTTTTCAGACCCTGGAAACAATGGACACAGGCAAACCTTTTCTGCAGGCTTATTTCATTGACCTGGAAGGCTGTATAAAAACACTCCGATACTATGCTGGATGGGCTGATAAAATCCAGGGCAGAACTATCCCAGTGGGTAAGTTCCTTCAGACCCAGTTTCAGAGCTGGGATGGGATCTGGCTCAGGGAGTGGGAGGGAAGTGCATGGAAGGTCTGCTTGTGAAAAATAGCCTGCATTTCCTTTGTGTCTCAGGATGCATTTTAAGTAGATTTGTTTCAAGATTTAAGCTAATGGCAGGACAATGGAATGCCTGGATAGATCTCTGGAAAACAATGGATGGGCTCTTTTGTTGCCTTTTTAACAGAGAAACCTTTTTGGGTTTAAATTCAGACTAATTTTTAAAGAAAAAAGCCACAGCTTATAGGGGAGTTTTCTTGTTAGGTATCACTGAAATGAGTTAAGATGCTGGAGAGTGTAAGGATGGAGGTTTCTAGGGGGAATTGTATAAAGGCAGTAGAGCTTGTGCTGTTCTAGATGGGACACGGATGTGGCAGAGAGTTGAATCCACCAGTGTCTCCCACCTCACTGATGTTCCTGCATCCTTGACAGTGCTCACTTACAGATGTTTAGAGATAGTATGTAGTGCTTTATCTTAAACGTTATAAAAGACAAGGTCTGAGATGATGCCTCCTCTCAGGAGCCAAATCCTGAGCTCTTGGAGGGACCCTCTTAAGTTTTCTGACACTTCAGACTTCCCCCAGAATATTTCCTAGGCTGCAGAGCTGGAGCAGTCCCACTGCACTGCTGTGGCAGGGACAGAGAGAACACTGTGTCTCAGCTGTATGAGTTCAAATATGGTTTGGGGGAGAACAAGTTAAGACAATGAATGCCCATGTATTTTCAGAATCAGCCTGTTTTGTTCCTGCATGTGGGTGATCGCTGAGGCTGGACGAAGGACAGGCACTGCAGACAAGAATTAGTCACCAGAGGAAGGGCTCTGAAGAGCTGGACTAGTTTCAGTCTGTGCAGGCAGCAAAGGGAGCAATGCCAGTCATATAAACTGAGATCTGTCACCCTCATTCAGAGTGATGGGAAGCTTTGCTTGCCTGGACATTGCTCATTTGTCCTCATTTGAAATCACTTCCAAAAACTGTAATTAGAAATGTTCATGTTTTCTGTCAGATCTTCCCAATGAAAGCAGGTTTTCAGCAAGAGTGAATTTATAAGGAAAAAGTCCTCCCTGTTTTTCCTTTGAAAGAAGAATAGCAGTATTTTAAGATGAATGGTATTACTTTAGTCCAGAGTTTCATCTCTTTGTGATTTCTTACTGGAAGTTGAATTCCTGTTACACTGAGTATGATTCCTATACAAAATGGGTTTAAAAACTCTCCCCCTCAGGGAGGCAAGTGCTTTGCTTCTTCCAGTGGGGAGCAATCTCAATTAAATTTGTGCTGGCTTTTCAGTGTGGGAGTTATCCTCCCCTTAGCCTCAACACAGGGAGTCTGCAGAAAGAATTGAACCTCTGGTTTTAAAGGCTTCACTGTGACCATGAGCAGTATTTGGCTTTTGAGCTAATACAAGACCTGTTCTTAGAGATCTTCATCCACCTGGGGTGTCCCAGGGGCATGAGTTATGATAAACAGATATAGTGTTCTTTGTCTAATATGGTTTTAGTTCTGTCCCCAGCCTGTTAGTGTGCACTTGTGTTACAGTCTTCCTGTAGCAGCAAGGATTTTGACTGGTCTTTCATTCTTTTGTCTTGCAGATGACAATTTTGTCTGTTTTACCAGGCACGAACCGATGGGTGTCTGTGGAGCTATAACTCCAGTAAGTAGCAGTGATGGTGCCCTGTATCCCTCTTAGAACTCGAAGAATTACATGTGCACTCCCCATCTTATACTGCAGCCATTTGCTTCCCAGTTAAGTACAGCTGTTCTGCAGGAAACTCCCATCTTGGATGCCTAATGTAGTTTCTTGGTTTACCCTCATGCCAATTACTCTTGGCAACACAAAGTCCTCTGCAGTGGAAGGGTGGGTCTCCTAATCAGATGCTCTGCTCCTCTCTAAGGCTGACACCAGTCACTAGAGACCAGTCAGAGCTCTCTGACTCTTGCACTACTGGGATGTCATTATGTGTGACAGCTTTATGCTGCCTAGTGCTGGTGCGTAGTTTTAAATTGTATCTATTATTAATAATGCTTGACTGTTCTCTGAGCTTTCTGTGATTAAATCTCACTGAGTAGTTTTCTTTTCCTTGAGGTCTCATGCTCTGCTGAGAGGACAGTGTGGCTAGTTCCTGGAATACCTCCAGTTTTCGTGTGCATTGCTTGCTCTGTTTTAACAGACATCCAGGAAGATTTTACAACTACACAGGAGATAGAGTTTGTTCCTGCCTGGTTGTAAAATGCTTTGAATGTGGTATCCTACAGGTCATGAGGCAAATGGTGGTGTGCCAAGATTCTCTGTTTGGATACTAGGATCAGTAAGAGCCCATGGAAGATTTTTACCTTTGGGATAAGGTTATAGGAGAGACTGAAAGAAATACATGTGGGGTGTTGGATTTGCTGGACCTTGGGAATACCAGGTCTGGACCAGTTCCCAAAGATAACTGGGGAAATTTTGCTTTTCCTCCAGCAGAACTGAGTTTATATCCTGGTGACAAGGTGGTGCAGTCTGTTTAACAACATGAGGGTGAGGCAAAGTGGGAGATGGTTGGTACTAGTTGTCAGTTGTTTGGTTTGATGATTTCTGCACAGCTTTTCTGCTGACCAAGCAATGTGACTGCTTGTGACTGACTAGAATTTAAGACTTCAGATCAAACCATCAGGTTTCTTGCATAGATCACAAATAAAAAGGTATCTCCCTGACACAGTCAGCCACCTTTGGTACTCAGCAATGCTTTGGAAACTATCCCTTTAAAAGCCTACATGTAGGATGCTTTGGAAGGTCACTTTAAGGGGACATAGTAGGACTTCTAATATTTCAGGTTGCCCCTCCATCAACCATAAATACAATAGAAAGTACAGAACCAAATTTGACTCAAGTTCAACAGTGTGTTTGTAAAAAGGATGATTGGGGTCAACAAAACCACATCTGTCTTCAGTTTACTTAGAACAAATCCCCTTCAATTCTTTCCGCAGTTTGATCTCTAATGCCAGCAGTCTGTGGGTTTGTATATTTCTACTTGATTTAAAGAGATTCTGTCACTACTCAGCATATGTCTCCCTCCACCAATTACCAGTCCTCCCTTTTTTCCTGTGCCTTGGCTATATTGAAACCAATGTTCTTAGCAAGGGAAGTTCTTTTTATCCCTAGGTGATGCCATGAGGCAGCAGTGGAGTCCTTCACTGTTACTTTCACCAGCCATGCTGCAACAGAAAGCTCCTAATGGAGTTATGTCATGCCCTGAAAGTCCAGAAAAGAAGTTTAGATGTGGATGGCTCAAGCTGCAAAGTCAGGCCTTCAAGAAGGCTTAGGAGAAAAAGACAAATGGGCAAATCATGGGATTTGGCCATTGGAAGATCACTGAAATAGCAGGTCTGGGAAAGAGGGAGAGGCAACTTGAAGAATTAGGCTAAATTCTGCTTTGTCTCAGGGCTGCTGGGTTAGAACAGAGCTCATCTCCGAAAAGCTACACTGCTAATTTATTTGTAAGTGTGAGTTTGTAGATTCCCAGCATATTTGGCTTCTTTGTTGATAGCTGAAGGCCCTTGGCTTGAGTCTAGAGAAGAAGTCCCCTTATTGTTGGCCTGCTTCCATCATCCCTAAAGCAGCATTAATTATTTTTAATGAAGAAATCCTTTCTGCTGCCAAATGACCTTTCTGAGATTTAGTCTGAGCTCGATTTTTCCACTTCTTGCTTAGGCTCCAAGGTCTACAAATACATATGACCATGAAAGAGATTAGCACAGAGGAAACTCATGTGGACTGGTTCCTAATTCCTAATAGGAAAACTAATTGGAAAGGAGCAATTTACAATTTGACGGGGGTATAAGACCTCCCCTGGATTTCCATGACTGAACAACCCACTGCAGTTTCCTTGTTATAAACCTGGAATTGAATGATATCGTACAACTCTGACCTACTCAGCCAGTACCTAACACAGAAAAATGGGTTTTATTCAATGAGCAGTTGCACCCTGTAATTCCCCACATAAGGACACTGTGCAGAAGTGATGCATCAGGACACTGCTTCCAACACAATTCCTGTGAACAGCCAAAATCCTATACAAAGTGTGCTCAAACTCCTGTAAAGAATGAGGTCACATCATGCAGAGCTTTGTCCAACTTACAGGATTAGCTTGAGGGCTGCCAGCAATATTTGGGATCTCAAGGGGAAATCAAGGAAGTTATACCCCGTAGTCCAAGCAAGTAGATTCGTAAGCAGCCACTTCTCTTTGTGCCTGTTCTCCCAGTTGCTTCTTTCTCTCCCTGTGCTGTGTGAAGGTGGGGAAAATGCTGTGTGGATGTGGGTAGGTGACTGTGCCAGGCTGAGCTGACCGGCTCTGTGTTCTTGCAGTGGAACTTCCCATTGCTGATGCTGGTTTGGAAGATGGCACCGGCGCTGTGCTGTGGGAACACTTTGGTTATTAAGCCAGCTGAACAAACTCCTCTCACATCGCTGTACATTGGCTCACTGATCAAGGAGGTAAGGAAATCTGAACATCCTGTCTAGGTGCTGTTCTTTTAAGGTTGTAAGCAAGGCTGTATTTTGAATTGAAACTGTAGGGTTTTAGGTTTTAAAGATGTTAAAGCCTCACAAAGGAAAGGGAGAGCAACCTGTATCTTCAGTCTTTTCTTACAAAGGCCTTTGTGACTGGCACTGGCTGGGAGGTAGCAAAGATCACAAAACCTGCAGGTTTTTCTCCTTTCTCAGGAAAGCTGCAGAGAGAAAAGCTGGTGCTTTTATTCCTCTGCCTTGTCTTTCCGTCTCCCAAATGAGGGAAAGAATACAGCTCAGTTTTCTTAGACAATGGGACAAAAAGAGTATGTTTTGACAGCAGTGTTGTGTTTATACCATTTTTAAGTGGGATAATTCAACCAAGACAGAGTGCCATGGGAAACAATTCTTCATCATTTCTGCAGTTCATAGAACAAGTTAGCTATGTGTGGCCTGTAAAACCAACTCCACACTGACATAAAGGGAAGACCATAGGTTGGGATTCTAAAATGTTGGTTTAGGGTTTGTCAGGTAGGATCTCAGGTGTCCTCAGACCTATTAACCATTCTGAGGTGGTGGGAGGTGCAGAGTACTTCCAGCAGTGGTCAGAACTTCAGCTTCCTACAACTACATATATAAGTAATTGTGAGGAAAACTAAAAGGGGTGTAGATAAACTTTTGCCTCTCAGCTGGAAAACTCTGTTAGGCTCAGTCAAATGATAACAATGGTTTTGTCTGCTCTTGGCTTAGCCTGGGAGAATACAGGATATGTTAATAATGACACTTAGGGCTCTTCAGGAAAGGCAGTGCAAAAATACTACTAGTTAAGTATCTCCTACAGTTAAATGACTTAAGAAGATTACACAAGATGAGGGAGCATAGAATGCAGTTGCCATGACTTCTAGTCAGCCCTGCCATGCCACTGCTTCTTTCAGTGGCATACAGCCCCCCAAACACAAGCATTCCCCCCAAAAACCCAATTCAAATCTGATGAAATCAGTTTTCTGAGCTGAAATTCTAAGCTGCCTGTTCCTCACACTTGTCCTTCGAGGCAGAAGTGTAATTAGAGCAGAATTGTTTTACTTGAAGATGCTCCTTTCTCCACCCCAAATTAGCTCAATTCTTTGCAGCTTTCCAGAAGAATAAGTTGATTTTTATATATATTTTTCCCCTCATTAAAAGGATGCAGAAGATGTTAACACAAAAGCAAAAGCTGTGTCTTAGGTTCAATGAAATCATTTTGGGCCAACCAAAACATTTTGCCTTCCTTTTTTGTGAAAAACAGAAAAAACTTTTTGGTTCAGGGTGACCTGAACCAGTTTTTTTACCTCCCTGTGGCTTTGCTGCTGACTCCAAACACCATTACTTGCACAGTTTGACATGCAGTGCTTTCTTGAAAACTCATTAGCTAAGATGCGAATTCTGTTCAACTCACTTTTATCACTGTCACATCCATAGAAGAAATCTGACTGCCCTGCCAATGTATGAGAAGTGGGGAAAAAAAGAAGCTAACATGAGCAATTACTTCCATTTTTTATGTGTTGGGAAGGAGCAATTGCTTTTATTGAGTTTTGACATTAAAAAGCCACAGTAAATGAAGTGAATGTTTAATACCCTGCAATTCCATTGTTAGAAATTGCAGGGAAAACAACCTTGCACAATCAGTAGTAGGGGAGGGCTGACCTAGACACGCATAATCTTTGAAACTCTTATTTCGGGAAGTAAAACCAGACCAGTAAGTCCCACACTTCTCCTCACATTAGAATTTCACCTAGAGTTTTGCCATTTGTCTCTTTTGGCAAAATTACTAGTTGCCTAATCTAGGTTGTAAATGTGGTGGAAACTGGCATACGTCTGTTACCATCTGCTTTTGTGTTCCTGTTTTATTAGCCCCATCATCTAGTGAGGTTTTACTGACTTCTTAATCCCTCTGGCCCCCGAAGAACCACAAATGTCAACCTTTGTTCAAAACAAACTTTCATTCAGTTATCCCTTGGCTCCAGCTGCACAGCAGTAGCTGGGGGCCAAGTTTGGCCAGAAGATTTCACTCTTGATTTGAAACTGGGACTTCTCCAAGAATTCTTACTGAAACTTGGCATTTCCGAAGCATGGCTGTTAGTTCTACCCACGTCGACTCCAGCTGGTAGCACGCAGTCATGTTACTGGAAAGTCTGGAAAACAGGGATGTATCTCGTGTGGGCTCCTTGTCTGCAACTTGCAATTCTTAATTATGAGGAGCACAGTACAACTAATTCAAGCTTCCTGAGAGCTGAACTGCACTCTCTGGCATGCAGATCGGCTCCAGAGTGCTCATAATCTCTCTACAGAGCTGTATTTAACCTCTGTTTTAGGTGGGTTTCCCTCCAGGTGTGGTGAACATTGTGCCAGGCTATGGCCCAACAGCTGGAGCTGCCATTTCTACCCATCACAGCATTGATAAAATTGCTTTTACTGGATCAACAAAGGTAGGTGATGGACTTCTCATAGAACACTTGCTGTTCCTTTTTGCATTCTCTTCTAAAACTGTCAGCCATGTAAAACTGGACCAGTGAAATGTCAGTGATTTCTGTATAGCCAACACCATTTTCCATCACATTCCATGTGACAGGATTTCTCAGAAGTGTTTGGGATTTGTCTAATTGAGGTCCTTGTGCTAGTAATAATCCCACGTCTCCAAACTGGGTTTTGCCAAACCACCCAATTTCTGTAAGAACTGTAAGTAATAGGTGTTCTAACATAAGGTAAGAGTCTACAGGGGAGGCTGGCAGTGTCTTAGCATCATGTCATTGACCTGATGGAGCTTCTGGGCAAGTTTCCCTGCCAGTCCTGCCCTGCAAGCATGTGCAGATGGAAAACATGTCAGTCAGAGCCCTGAACAATTCTTTCTCAGCTTCAGTTACCTCTGAGGAACTAGGACTTAAATAAAAACATGGCTCTGTGCCCAAGGCTTCCTCTGCTGACGTGGATGGGATTAACATTTGAGCTGCTTTTGAGACCTGCACAGTAAAGCACCTTCTACTCGCTTTCTTCCTGTAAATAGCTACAGCTGCTTTGCTTATGAGAAGGGTTGGAAGTGAGACCTCTGTATTGGCAGACACCTGTAGCTGTCCTACATGGGGGAAAGGACCACATAGCTTGGCCTTCTCCATGGCATTGAGCACAGCTCTGACATGCAAACAGAAAATCCTCAAACAAAAGCTTGCTTAGATATGTGAACCTTTTCCCACTCACTGCTCTAGATTTTCTTTGCAACATATACTCACCCCCTGAAGAGAGGGACTGTCCAAAGAATGGAAATGCTGACACCAATGGGTGCAGTTGAGGCAAATACAGTCTCTTCTCTTTTATTTCTTTGAGAAACATTATTCTGGGTGAGCAGTTATTGAATTCATCCATTCTTATGTCTATCCTCATAATTGCAGAGTGTAATCTAAATGTATAATGATGACAAATTACATTGAATGGTACTCTTGGTCGGTAAAAGTAACTACACTCAAAAGCTGCTGCGTTTAACAACAGTACCATCTAGTGGCTTTGAGTATATGCTAATAGCTTCGCTTATCCCATAGGAGAAGGTGTTTTAAGCCCTTGTTTCTGTAGAGGGATCAAGGAAACAAACATGAACACAGTGAAGTAAAAGTTCACAATGAGCTTTTACTGCCTTGGGAGTTGGTCTAATCTAGGAGTTTACCCAGTTACATGCTCTCTCCAAAGCCTAGATCAGAAACTTTTAGCCCAGATGAGACGCTGGCTGTGTGAAAACAACAAGAGTTTATAGACTCATCCAGCCCACATGGCTCTGTTTGGGTTTTTAATGAAAAAGGAGTATCCAGTGGATTAGGAGGAGGAGGAAAATCTCAGCTGCTGGAGCCTGTAGGCAAAAACCTCTTATAGACATTGTGCTTGTCTTCCTAATCCATGGGTGTGCAGGAAACACCGAGGGAGACAGATTATTTGCTAATGCATGTGTAATTGAAAAGTGTTTTCTTCCCCCTCCGCCCATCTGTGAGTTCAGCTGCATCTCCGCTGTATTTGCAGCACAGTGCTACTGTTTCTGAGCCAGGAAGTGAAGCTAATTCAAACTATATTTTGACTTAGTTCTTAAGCCCCAGCTTGGGCTCAGGGCCAGCCTGGAAACACTGAGCTTAAACTCCATGAGAAGTTTCCCATCTAGATTTCTTTCTTTCCCTTAGTATATTAACATTACTCCTCTTCAGCCAGCTAGCTTGTAGGAATGCCTCTGGTGAAGCTATGTGTATCTGCAGCATGATGCATCACTTATTTCTGCTCTCTCTAGGACTAGGCTGCTGAGTGACTAGAAGTGATCTGTACTGCTAGGTTCAGGAGCCTTGCTCCAGATACAAAAGCAAAACATGAGTAATGCAGACCTATAACTGCCAGAAGCTGCCCCACGCTTTCCTTGCTCACAGCTCCACTCCAGGGTAATTTTGAGGCAGAAATAAAGTGAATATTGTCACATGCAAAAGTAAAATACAAGAAAATCAGTTACAGAATGAGGACATTCAAATATAAGGTCACACTTAAAAAAATAACCTGCCTTAACAACTGAAGCTCCCAAATAGTTTTGGCTACTACTGTTTCTTTCAGATTGCTAAGTGATTCTGATGCTTGATTTATGCTGCTCTTGTGAGGAATTCCATGTTTTTTAATGGAAAGAGAAATTGCTGGTTTGGTGTTAACAGTATTAAAAAAAGTAGCACAGATTTGGGGGAAGATGTGATATGAAACAATTTTTCTGCTGCAGGATGGGGAAAACCTTTAGTTTGACATTACTTTGATTAAATTCTGGCAGCAGAGTAAATCCTTCCCTTTAGGAGAGGGTGGACAGATAAATCCCACCAATTCTACCCTTGTTAGCATCACACTTGACACACTGAGTTAAGACTTTCAGGGAAACAGCTCACATCTTTTTTGTGTCTCAATGCTACAGGTTGGGAAACTGATCAAGGAAGCTGCTTCTAAAAGCAACCTCAAAAGGGTGACATTAGAGCTTGGAGGGAAAAACCCCTGCATTGTGTGTGCAGATGCAGACTGTAAGTATTGGCTGCTGTGTTTATTTGCTGTAATAGACTATGAGCGTGGTGCTTTCTGTGTGTCTCTGTGTGCTTTGGCAGCCAGCAGGGCTGGCGTTTGCCATTGCATCCACCCCAGAGACTGGAGGAAACCTCAGTCCAAGGGCAAGATGCAGTTCTTTGCTGGAGCTCTTGCCCAGCACAGGCACCATTCCTATGGCAGATGAGGAGACCATTATACTGTTGCTTGAAAGCCAGAGGTATTTGTGCCATCTGCTAACTGAGCATTGCAAGGACCTGGTCCATGCTGGCTGTACAAGAGAAGGGAACTCTGCTTTTTAAACAACCACTACTGAAACTACTCTTCGGGGACCAATGCACACTACCTAGGAATCCACATCTGAATTCCCACAGCAAGGAAAAGCTGATTACTGCCCTCAGTGAGTCCTTGTGGAAGAAAGTATCAGGAGCTGTGGCAAACTAGATCTTGAGTGAAAAGGCAGGACGGGGGGGTGGAATAAGTGATCTGGTTTGGGGGCAGCATGAGGCCTTGTGAGTGCCTTCAAATGGGTGCGGACCATTGTCAGCATTGTTTTAAGGAGCCTTTCAAAAGAGAAAGGCAAAACACGACCCTGGAAACACTGTGAGACTGGAACTGTGCATGTGGTAACACTTTTCCCTCCTGGGCTCTGTTGCAGTGGACTTGGCAGTGGAATGTGCCCATCAAGGCGTGTTCTTCAACCAAGGGCAGTGCTGCACGGCCGCCTCTCGAGTGTTTGTGGAGGAGCAGATCTACCCCGAGTTCGTCAAGCGCAGCGTGGAGTATGCCAAGAAGCGACTCGTTGGAGACCCCTTTGATGCCAGAACTGAACAGGGGCCCCAGGTAACTGTGTGCCTGAGAACAGTTGTTGGTTGGGGTTTGGTTGTGGTTTTGTTTCATTTTCCTTGTGTAAATATTATCCTTATGAATATGGTCCCAGCAGAAGTGCTGAGGGGTGAGTAATGTATCGTGGCTTTATTTTTCTCACTATTTTAAATATCAATTAATCACAACTGTTGAAATGTTATGTTGTAATTTTTTTAAACACAAATGTATTTAATTCACTTCTTATCCAGCTTTATGGAAGGGGCTGACTCCCTGGTACATTAATACAAAGCATATTGGAACAAGAAGCAATGCACAGAAGAGTGCAGCTGCAGAAATGGCCATTCAGCTACTTGGCTGTCTTGGTGATGACAAGTAGTTAGAGCCCAGGGATTCCTGAGTCCCCACTTTCCCTCTCTTCCTCTGTTCCTTTTCTGATCCTTTGGAGAATTTTCAGCTGAATTAGGAGGAAGAACCATGCCAAGCTGCTGTCATGGCCAGCCTTGTCAATGCTTCCAGAGCCTTCCTCTCATTTTTTCCTTCTGAAGCAATCTGAGCTGTGGTGGAGAGCTCTGGAGGAAGATGATCCTTGGGTCACATCTTCTAAGAGTGCCACTTTTTGGTACTAAAAATAAAGGGGGAATGCCAGAAATCTGTAGCTTAGACCTCCTGTTCTTAGTACTGCACTGTGAGTTTTTCTTCCTTGATGCTATCCCCTCAGAGAAGGGATGGCTGTGAGGACATCTGCCCCTCCTTATCTGGATCTAGACCCATTTCGTGCATAGCAAAAGCTCATTGCATGTCCTCATGCATGTGGAATAAGACAATGTACATCCCCTGTTCATGCTGGGGCTACACCTATCCTTTAACTTGCCTAGAAAGAGATTTCAAACTGCTCAGCAGTTTTAGGACAATAATCCCATGCTGGAACTTGCTTCAGCAGAGATGAGCTGACCCTCGAACTGTTTCAAGGTCTGCTCTCACCTTCTTTCTGCTTAAGGGAGATCCTTTGCATACAGAGCTATAATTGAGGGTAATAAGTTGGAATAGCAGTGTCTTGTCAGATTTTAAACATGGCCCATCTGTCCTCTTTCCTTGTTCTGGCTTACCTGTTCCACTTGTACCTAGGAGAGAGGGCACACACACCTGAGCTTCTGTACATGCAGCTGTCAAGCCCAAGGTGGGAAGGTGTTAAGAGAGTGGGAGGAAACTGTTAATCCCAAAGCTTTCATGTGGCTGACAGTGCAAAGTAACAACCACTTCCTCTGCAGCTGTGGTTGCTGTCTGTCTAGAGCCTATGCTGTAAGATGCAACACACAGGAATTCAAGCAGAAAAGAGAAATGATGCAGTGTCACAAGGGCTTAAAATGCCTCCGAAAGTAGCAAAGATTCACACCTGCCCACAGGTTACTGTTCAAATGTGAAGCTTCCAGAGCAAATTTTTCCTCTGTTCCTGAAGTAACCTGCTCTGCTGTGAGGGATTTTTACCTTGAACTGATGGATAAGGGAAGACTCACCAGGGAAAATATTCTGTTATCTTCTTCTTCTTCATCTCTCCCTGTCAGGCCTCAGTTGCTTCAGATCTAGGTCATTGCTTTCATTCTCCTGTATGGGTCAGGGTGAACATACATAATAGCACGACAAAAATGGCCACATGCTGCTGTGTAGACCCCATTCTGGGATGATCACTGGCTTAGAAGCCAACAGTGGGAAGGAAACGGAGCCAGCTTTAGGCTGACAGTGGTTGTAGCCCATGATCTTTTTGGTCCTACATAAGCTCCAAATGATCATAGCGAGACAACAGGACCTGCAATTACAGAGAGTTCAGAAAGTGTTTTACACTTTTTACAGCCTCTGCAGTTCCACAAGAACTTAGAAACATGGTCCTGTGTGCAGCTGTTTGTTCCTATACCGCACTGCACTCCCACACTAGATTAGGGAACTGGCTGATTCAGGTCTAATCCAGCCTTTCTGGAAAGGTTTTACTCAGGTCAGCTCCCTGATGTGGATTACTGTGCACTGGCACGGATGCTCATGCCATGGGTATGGGAAAAAGACTGTGTCAGCTGCAGGATTGGGTTATGCTGATATAAGCTGCACTGCTCTGATCAAAATTAGGTCAAATTTAAACAGTATGAAATTTAAGCAGAAATGAGGCATGCTTCTAATGAGCCTTCTCCAAAACTCACATGGGTCTGACTGTGCAGGCTGGCTGCAAGTCAAAGGACACCACAAGAAACCTGAGGGGTGATCAGGACTGTTTGAGTGCCAACCTCAAATGCAGACCAAGGGGTTTTTAACTCTGGATTCCTGTGAGCTGTATCACAGGAAGTAATGAAGTAATTCTGCACAGATGGCAAAGTGGTTAACCAGGGCATTATACAACTGTGAGCAGCAGACTGCGTTAGATGAGACTAAGATCCTGGTGGACTAGAATAGGGATCGGATGAGAGCAAGACTGGAATAGTTTTGTTATTGTAGAACCCCAAATGCTGGGGTTTGTGGACTGTAAGCCCTGGAATAAAACAAGCACCAAGGCTGCCTCATGGCAGTTGCTCACCAGTACTTATTCAGCCCAAACCCTATTGTTTGAATTTTAAGATGGTGAATATTTTCCTTAGACTATAGATGTTTGTCTACTTTAGGATTCAAGCATGAAAGTAAAATATGTAAGTAGAAAGAGTC
>JANHGB010042670.1:15081-25442 GCA_026283785.1 Coracopsis vasa
ATTACAAGAGCTAGGCTTGGAAAAGTTAAAACTTGCCCCTTAGAGTCTTGACTTAATAAAGCAAGATATGAAGATTTGGGGGTTCTCAGATTTTCACCATTGCAGTGATGCTTAGAAACCTTCTTCTCTTTTGAATCAGTTGAACAAATAGCAGGTTTTGCTCTACCAGATCATGTGTTTGTAATAGAAGTCAATACTCGAACCATAAATAATAGTGGAGTAGGGGACAGAATTTAAACAAGCCTTGCAAGCTCTAGTTACAATGACAAACAGTTCCACCCTTGCATGTCATTTTTACAAATGTTTTCTTTCCCCAGTGTCTTTTCATCTAACTATAGTTTCCCTCGCAACAAGTTACAGCTGTATAAATATCCTTGTTTTGTTTTCTGTGATGTGAAGTGGACGGACTGGATTGCGCTGCATCACAGACATGCCAGGATGGAAAGCACTTGCAGATATTTCAAACTATTTACATTTGACAACTAAGCAACCAGGCAAACAGACAATGTGTGTGACACCTGCCAAACTTACTATGTGACACCCTGAGTCCAACACAAGGGCACGTATTTCCTCATGCAGTAGCATCCAAGTGTTTTCTTGGGTAGCATCTTAACACATGAGAGAACATGAGCACTTAGTACAAGCTGTCCACAGCACATGTAATGCACACATCTGTGTGGCAGCGGATGTGCTGTTCTCTGTTTTCACTGTGTACCAGAAGTACCCCAAGGACACCCTCCTGAAGCTTTGATATTTCTCTAAAAGTATGACAAGTCGGATTGTGTGTGGCCTGGATTAACTAAGAACAGGATATAGTCTGTAATCTGGAGGAGTCGAGTGTGGAACACTCCATATAAACAGTCCCAACTGGCAACTGGCCCTGCTGAAATAAAACCAGATGCTTAGGGAGGGGTATTGAACCAGTACAAGCATCTGGAGATACCTGGCATTCAGAATAACCTCCCAGGCTGCCAGGGCATTTTGGATTCTTTTATTTGTCTATGAACTTGACAATAGTTTTGTTAGTTTTAGTTTAAGATGAGTCTTACCATCTGCAGTGTGCTGTGATGAGGTGTTTCATCTCTTCATTATGCATCATGCAGATAGCATGTTCATTTGAAGCCTGACAGTATCTCTGTGATTTTACGAGTATGGCTTCAGAGCAGTAGTTGTTCTTAAGTCACCCCACTAACAGGGCTTATCTTTGAGGCTGGTCATACAGTGTGTGTGGAAAGAGTTGGAGGCAGAGCTCGCTGGGGACAGATAGCTGTGGGCGAAGCTGCACATAACAGCAAAGTCAGCTTAATATTTTATATACGCTGATTCTCCCTCCCTTGCACTGTTTCTGTTGCTGATAGGATCCCTTGCTGAGCTGGCTGAGTTGCTAGCCCAGCAAAACCCATCTCGGGCTGTTCTCATGGTGCTACTGAGCTAAAGTTAGTGCATGAAGAAGGTCAGTAAGTTCCAGAGCAGGAGTGAGGTGAGCCATGAGAGTACATATCCAAGATGTGGAGGAAGGGAAAATACAAATAGCAGCAGACTATTAGACCAGATTGAACTATCACATGTAACTTCACCTCCTGTTTTCTGTGGCTCAGGGCTATGCCTACATCCTGTCTTTCAGCCTGCTCATTGCCTGACTGTTGTATCATAGAATGAGATATAAACTCACCTGCTTTGACAGTGCCCTGAAATGTGCCCCTGGGCCACATGCAATGACTCCAGTCTCTGGAACAGTAATAATAAAGGTACTGTTGTCTGTTTCTTTTCCTTCTGTGTCTGACAGATTGACCAAAACCAGTTTGATAAAATCCTGGAGCTGATAGAAAGTGGGAAGAAAGAAGGGGCTAAGCTGGAATGTGGGGGTCTTGCCATTGAAGACAGAGGCCTGTTTATAAAACCCACTGTGTTTTCAGAGGTCACTGACAACATGCGTATCGCCAAAGAAGAGGTACAGTACAAGTCACCTGAACCTATATATGCATTTAAATGGGAAAGAAAAGAGGTATGGTTGTAGGTTGAAGTGAAAACCTGAGAGGAGAATAGAAGTTTCACTTATTTCAGTGCCTTAACAACTGCCTAATGCTGAAATCTATTCTACTAATGAAGTATCTGCAAGGTGAGCTTCAGTCTGGAGTGTCTGTGCATACAGGGGGGAATTGTGGGAGGAAAAGGAGGAGAACAGAACAGGCAACAACTCTGTCAAAATGTTTTAGCAGCAATTTCTGTGCAAGGAATAGGTGTCTGTTTGCAGCCCTTCCTAATGCCTTGCAGCTTTCCCTCATTTTGTTTGGTTTTCCAAAAGGAAAGTAGCCCCTCTGAGTGTATCCAGTGGACCTTTACAAACCCAGATGAAAACATAGTAGATAACATAGATAACATACCCTAAAGCTTTCGGGTCTCATTTCAGGAAAACTTCATATAATGCAAAATACAAGCACATGCCTTACCTAGGTAAGCACTGCTTCTGAATAAGAAGTAGTGGTAATGGAAGGGTTTCTGTCTGAACCCTTGATTTTAAATATAAATGAATAAAAATAACTAACTGTGGCAGGCTGGAGCAATCTGTGCCTCCTTTGCCCTGAAGTTTACAAGTTTTCTGAAGACAGTTAGGCTCTCCCACTCTACGCAGATGTGTTCTCACACACCTCCTACTGAGTGGACTTGAAATTGCTCAGCTATGGTACATGCTGATTCAGCGTGAGAGAGGACAGGATGATGTGTGTTCTTGCTCCACTACTTAGTGAAAAAGAACTTGCTTTATTGCAGAAAGGTGGGACAAGAAATCTGGGACCTGAAGCTGGTGAGGAGGGAAGGAATGGCCCTGCTATTCTGCCACTGAAGAACTTTCCTTAAGTAGCCTTAACGTCTGAAACGATCCCTGATTCTGTTCCCATGGTGAAATCCCCTGGGATTGACCATTTTTTTCCTCTTTGAAAACATGGTCAAAACCAGCAAAGTGCAACTCTAATACTCTGGCTTTCATTATTCATATGCAGAAAAATTGAACAAGCTGTATGTGATTAGATCCTGTGATATTCCTTTGAAATAGAAGTTAATCTACTTTTCATCATGTTCCCCAAGGGAAAATAAGTGGTTGCCAAAGTCTAACTGGCACTTGTTTTCTACAGTTTAGCCTAGTGCTTTTTATGGGGCTGCTTACTGTTCACTCCTGATGAAATGTTTAGATGTCTCAGATCTGCCACAGCATCTCTGAGGAGCCTGGGAAAGATATCAGTCAGTCTGGGCATGAGTTACAGTCTAAAAATAGAGGGAATAAGAGCTGAAAATCCCATGACAGGCCTTTTTTTAATGAACTGACTCCAAATCCCAAGTCACAATTCATGAACTTTATCCAGTTTCATTCATTCTCAGTTTTGTTGCAAATGCACGTTCATCCTTTGCCTAGGGTCACGTTAAGTACCTGGATATCCCAAAACGAAGGTGTCTAGAAACACTTACATGAGCCTAAAGGCCAGGCAAACTGCTCAGCCTGGCCCTCAAGGTGACACAGATGAGACTGTATCTCACCTTAGCTCAGGGTTTATTATACTGCAAGACCATGCAGGCCAGAAAAGGGCCTCACCTTTGATACTGTACAGGATGAGAGACACTATCCAGAAGTTGGGAAGCATTGCATGTGCTTGCTGCCTTTATCCTGGCAACCTGGGAAGCCAAGTTTGTGGTCAGATGCATGCTGGTAAATGCACTGCATGCAAATAAACTGCACACAATGACAGAATCAGAGTTCAAACCAAGGAAGAAAACTTGCAATCCTTGAAATACATGAGGTACTACTTGAGTACACTCAACTTCTGAGTTCAAAAGGAGAGTCATAAATGGAGTAAGGATGAATCATTTGAAACTTGTCCAGATCTAACTCTGCTTATTCTGATTGTTACAAATGATCTGCTAGTTGTTGCATCATAGAATGTATTAGCTACTGCAGCACATCACTGTACTTCCTTTGAAGGCAGTTTAATTAGTAGGTTTTAAAGACTATCAGTGACTTCTAGAAGACCAGGATGTAACATTTTAAATACAGTATCCAAACAAAGCACCTGATTGTGATTACTTCAAAATTGCCATGATTAGCAAAGGCTTTCCTCACTTTGTGCAGATTTTTGGGCCAGTTCAGCCAATTATGAAGTTCAAGAGCATAGAAGAGGTCATAAGAAGAGCCAACAGTACTGAGTATGGACTCACAGCTGCAGTGTTCACAAAGAATCTGGACAGAGCATTAACACTAGCTTCAGCATTGCAGTCAGGAACAGTCTGGTAAGCAGTGTGGGAGCAGAGTGTGGGCTGCGATTTTGTTTCCTGGGAGGGGGGGGGGAAGTATGATTTGGAATCGTGTATGTGCCACAGCTGAGATGTATTAGTCTGCTTAATTCCCAATATCCTGCTTAGAAGCAACATCCATTCATCAAAATAAGGTGGTAAAGACTAGACAGTCAGGCAAGAAATGGACTTTCTGTTCCTTCAGTCGATGTAGTTGTTTGATTGGAAATCCCTGGAAGTGTAGGGGTTGTAGTGAGTTCCACCAAACATGAACCCTTTCAAAATCCTGCGTGTGAAGGTGAGCAATTTTCACCATCTTTAGGTAGCATCAGATGGGTCTTAGCTGCACAAATCAGCAGGGACGGTAGATGGCATCACATCACTGTCAGAAAGATTAGCTATTTTTTGCTTATAAAATTACTTATTTCACATTAGAATCATTTTAAAGAAGGAATCCTGATTTTTTTCCCCACTTAAGGTAGGAATTTGATCTGAGATCTGACTTTGATACCTACAGAGGATTGATTTCAAGACTTGGCATCAGAAGAATCTGCCTCTGAGTAACATTTACATGAAAATGGGATGTTAGGCTTTGAAGGATATACATGCTGGACATACGTGAAGGTGCAGTCCTACAGCACCAAGCCATAGCTGTCTCTCTTCAGTCATTTGATCTTACTGAGATGCTGAGGAAGTATCTGCCTTAGCTTTTTCTACCTAATATATCTACAGAGAAATGCCTGGCACTTTCATTTTACTGCAACACAATTGTCTAATGCAGTCCAACTTTTTTCTATACCTGGAAATGGATGGTGGGGCTGCTTGTGAGTGTTTATAGACAGCTTTCTGAGTAAACATGTTCAGTGCAGAATGTGCTTCATTAAATTAGGGAATAGGTTGTACTATTTATTTTAAGCACAGCTCTGAACACAGCATAAATTCCAGCTCAAGCATGAATGTCTTAGCCATTAGAGACTATGAAGTGAGATGTAGGTCAGAGTGAGCACCACTCAGATGTTTTCTGTTTCTGTCACAAACGAAGGTTTTATTGCTAAAATCTGATTTTGCAAGTGTATGGACTGTATAAAGAGAAAACTGTCAGATTTCAGCCTTTTTGGTGGTGGTGGTGGTGTCATCATCATTTTGTTTCTCCTTGGAATTGAATTGTGGTTTTACAAGTGATGTTTTTATTGTAGGATCAACTGTTACAACGCGCTCTATGCACAGGCTCCTTTTGGTGGCTTTAAAATGTCAGGCAATGGCAGAGAACTGTGAGTTTTGCTCAATATTTTGTTTATATGTGGATGGTGAATGCAATAACTGTGAAAATGTTGTTGAATTTGCTCTAAACTATTAGGCTTGCAGTATGCTGCAGAGGGAGGTGCTAAGCCAGTACAGTGTGGATGTAATGCACAGATCTGAAAACCTTAGTGGTGCCTTTTAGAGTACCTTCATCTGCTTTATAAACTCTTAATTACTCCTGATCAGTCAGTTCCACTTGTGCAAGCATTTGTTTCTTTTACAATGTGGTGTAACTGTGTGTACTTAGGCACGTGTACTTCATCATTATGAGCAGTAGTGGGTCAAACTGATAGCTGGTATACGTTAGTTTAGATTTGGTTTTAATGGCCTGATGTCATTTACAGCAGCTGTCAATCAGAGGCTAAAATGCACTTGTGTGTAAATCTCTTATCTTAGTGGAATACACATTAATAAGCTGCAATTGCTTGTCCCCTTCCCTCCTCTCTTCTCTTCCAGCGGTGAATATGCTTTGGCAGAATATACCGAAGTGAAAACAGTCACCATCAAACTCTCCCAGAAGAGCCCATGAAAGCAGAAGGTCTGAATGTGACACTGAATGTGGCACCTGGGGGACGTGTTCAGAGCAAGGGGGAGGGGAGGGGAGGAAGGAGAATGGAAACACCTAACTTTATTCCTCTAGAAACACTGAATCTACTGGACTCCATTTTGTCAACTGGCTCTTTGAAAACTGATTTAACTGACCCTACTGGCAGCACAGCACACACTTGTATGGCACAAGTCCCTGGCTGTCCATCTGTCTGCTACCTGTGACAGTGTTTGCAGGACATTGCTTTCAAACTGTACCCCTGAAGGACGTGAACATCAGTGGCATGCTAGAGAAGCTTCTGGTACCATTAGTGTGAGGTGTCCCTGCCCATGGCAGGGGGTTGGAACTAGATGATCTTAAGGTCCTTTCCAACCTTAACTGTTCTATGATTCTGTATGGGTTTCACTTGGCTTAAATGGACTCGAGTGGTTGAGTTAATACAACGTGACTGAAGTTGGCAGAGTTTGTGTGAAGACTGCAGCTGGAGTTCAGAATTTCAAGCTTTCATGGAAGGATTTGTAAAGAAATTCCCTTTGAAAGAGCTATCTTGGTCTCTCTAAAGATACACGTATTCTCCATAGTGGTGATATTCTAGCCCTGAATGAGATTTGTGGGAGTTTCTTAAAGGACTCATTTAGGGCCAGTATTTCACCCAGCAGAGCTAGACTTTAAAGTGTCCTTGGAACCTGATGTTTTGGTGTGCACACATGCTGCAAATGCAAGGTACTGACTTTCTAACCCTTCTAGCTCTGAATGAGTCATAATTGTATCTCAAACCTTCACTATAGCACTTTTTGCAAGAGGATTTTGCACTGTACTTACCATGATGACACCGAGTCAAATGCTAAGCATGTAGCATGGTAGATATCCCACAGAAAATATCCCACACCAGTCCTTCTGATTTGGGGAAGGGAGCAGAAGAGCTGCAAGAAGCAGTCCTGCCCACTCTTTACTCTGTAACTTTCAGGCTTTATGAACATCTCTTCATTTTTTGAGCCAGAATTATTATGAGAGTAAAACTTATAAGCTCTCCTCACTGCTTCTTTATCCTGTATGAATGCAACTTAAAATACATTTCTGGAAGTACAGTATGAAAAGGCAGGTGCTCCCAAGCACACACTGAGAGCTAAAGATGTGGGTGTACAAGCAGTTATCATGGAATAAGCTATGGCTGGACTTAAATGTGTCATCAGCTTTGCAGTAATTGTCCCTGTGAGTACTGTCATCTTGTGGCAAGCACAGAGTCGCTGGTCCTTCACCAAGAACTAAACTGCCTTGAATTGTATAAGTATGCTCGTACATGAATAGCATCCATGGAGTGGCTGTCACACCAAGTTCATGCCTTAGTCCCTCCTGCAGTAACTTCTTTGCATGCCCAGACTTTACTATGAGATTAATGACAAGCCACCAGTTCCTGGGCTCACTACTCTCCCTCCTCCTCCTGCTGATTCTGTACTGGAGAACCACTGGCAAGTGTACGGGAAGTTCCACGTTTGCAGGAGCTGTGAGTATGCAGGAGTTAGTGGTGTCAGTTTGTTAGGGAGTTCAGCTGATCTCACTGGGATTGTTGTCTGAGAGCAAACCAACAGAGGTTCCTTACAGCCATCAGCAGATCTCCCTGGAGCACTGGTAAAGATTCCTGCCTGGAGCCTTCCAGATGTCAGTGCCTGAAGCGGAAATGCAGGTCTAACCTCTCTTCTCTGATGCAAGCAAGGATTTAACCAGCACCTTCCTTAGCTCAGAGATATACCCAGTCAGTAACAAGTTCTGCCGCATGAGGGGACCTTTTGTTTTGGAGGAGGAAGGAGGTGGTAAGTAAGGAAAAAGTTTGCATGAGCCTAAACTTCCTTATTAGTGAACATTGAAATTGCACTTCAACCCTGCTTAACTTCTTAAATGACAGCAGCAGTGCGTAACACGGGCATGTGAGACAGGTAAATCTCCCCATCCAGTGAAGGAAATGCCCTCCCTTCCCCATGAAAGGCCAAATGGGAACATTGTAAATAAGTTTCTATGTTTTGTAAAACACTTTCAGAGTGCAACCAATGTGTCAGACAAACATTTTACTTTTGCCTACTGGATGGTTTTCTAGGGCTGCAGTCAGGAGGGAGAGAAGGCAAACAGTAAAAGGCTGGTTATCTTGCTCTGTCTCAGTATCTTTGATGGACAGTGGTTGAAACCAAATCAGCTGAGGTTCTGAAGTTCCTAGTATTCTGGCTTTATATGTATGATATATATTTCACCTCTTTTTTCTTATCAAGTTTTTAAAAAGTCAATGTATCTCTTATTGTATAAATCAGGGTTTGACTCTACACACTGAATTTTGTAAGTTATATAACACTAGACACTAACTTTAAGATAACCCCTTAGTGGGTATATATATTCTTCCATTGCACACCAAGGCTTTCATATGAAATACTAGGTTTGGGTTTTTATATTAAAAATGAACTATATTTATAAATTAGGAGACAGTTAATCTAATGTATTTTTATAGCTAAAGGTACAGGAAAATGCTATGTTTAAACCTCATGTATATATTTAGACTCCGGGTCTCTTTTTGTAATAGTTCTCGTTCCTAATAAATGTTTAACTTTGTGAAGTGGTTCCTAAATGCTGCATGTTGAAGGTGGGGGAGCAGAAAACTTCCATTGACTTCACTCTCTAACAGAGGGGAGTAAGTTGAATGCCTTTTTTTTCACACTGATCAGTGCTTTAAGATAATTACAGCCCCTCTTACGCACATAGTAAGACTCTTTCCATCAGCAAGCAACTTCCACTCAACTCCATCCTCCTCTCACTGTGTTTAATTTCACTCTGACTTTGGCACATTGTGTCAACACACACAAACAGTAGAAAGGGTTACTGTTCAGTTCTTCTAAACCAAACTGGCCCTGGATTGCTGTAGTTACAGTGAGTTCTTCCTCAAACAGCCTTGTGTCTGTTCCACTTCATTCAGTAGCCCAGCAGTAGTCCCCCAGTGGAAACGTGCACAAGACATGATGTCTTTCAAGGTACCTTTTCCACTTGGCAGAACTGAACACAGAGTGCATGTCTGCACATTTGTATCTGGGGTTGCAGTATCCCACTGAGGATTCCAAAGGAATCTGAACCTGGGTTCATTTCTGAAGTTTGTGAAGGATTAGCCTATTTTAAAAGCAAAGCCCTGAAGTGTGGTCGGTGCTTCACACATAAAAGCTGCAGCATGTGCCTGCTAGCTTACCCTTTAAGCAGTCACTTTTGTAAGTTATGCCATTACAGTAAGCTGAGGGAGGAGAGCAGAGCTGCAGCTGGCAGGGGCAAGCACAGCTCCTTCCAGTTCACAGAGGTAAAAAGGGTAAAAGGCAGAAAGGGTGCTAAAACCAGGTACCACTACTGTGTCTGCAGCTAAAATCAGACTGATGGGACCTGAACACAAGTGAAAGCACCAGAGGAGACCCATCCTCTCTCTGTCTCCATGATCACATCGAAGAAACACCCTAGGCAAGTCTCAGGCTGGATGCAGCCATTCCATGAATGGATACGGCTTTTTCTACCCTCAAGTGGTCATCAGAGACCTATTTCTTGGTACAGACCAGGGAAGAAAAAAACCCTCTGTAATTTACAGAATCACTTTGAATAACAAAGCAAAAAGCATGCAAAACTGGTCTTTTCTTAGTACACCCAATGAGTGGGGAGAGTGGAGCAGTACCAGGCTTGTTAGAGGTTCCTGTACCTGGGGATGAACGGGTTTGTGATAGGGAAACGATATTCCAGATGGAGCACGGCATGTCCACCTCCTTCGGAAGGAAGGGGGCAACCTCGCCTTGCTTTTCCAGACAGCAGCAAACTCCCTTCTGGGGAAGGAGCAACTTTCAAAGACAGGAATCTCGGATCAGCTCTGCTACCGGTAAGGCCCGGCCGACTGATGCTGACAGGAGATGGGCAGCAGTGTTACGAGCCCGGGGAGCTCTATGGCAGCAGGGTGTGAGGGCGAGCACCCCCTGACAACCCGCGGTAGCTGAGAGGGTCCCGCTTCAGGCCCCGCAGATCCCAAAGTCTGCTTTTGCCCCAAAACAACCCCAAAGAGTGGGGACCCGGCGGACACCACCCGCTGCTGGTTCCGGCTGGACAAGGAGCCCAGAGGGGCAGCCCCGGGCCCTTCCTCTCCTCTCCCTCAGCCCTCGGGAGGCAGGCGAGGCTCGGCCCGCCACCCTCAGCAGCGCCCGACAGGGCACAGCCCCTCACAGCGGCC
>JANHGB010042670.1:25624-37654 GCA_026283785.1 Coracopsis vasa
GGACAGCCGGGACGAGCAGCAGAGCGAGAAGCCGCGAGCGCCCGCCCCCTCACCTGCCCCGCCGTGAGGGGAGGCGGCGGGCTGGGGGCTGCCGGGGCACGCCGGGGCTTTTCGTGTGGAGAAAGTAGGGGCAAAGCTTATTTAAAACACAGTAAAAGTGCGGAGGGAGCTTTGCGGCGCTGCCCTCCCCTCCATTCCCCAGCCCGGGCAGGCTGAGAGCGCCCGCCCCGCCCGGCTGCCCCGGCCCGGCGCGGGGAGGAAACACTGGAGGCTTGCTCTGAGGGGAGCTCGGTTTATGGACGGGCTGCGGGCTGAGAGCGGCTCCTCCCGGGCTGCCCCGGCTCCCCTTGGCCGAGCGGCCGCCGAGGAGGGCTGGGAAGGCTCATGGGACACCCCGAATGGGGGTGATGCCTCATTTCCCCTCAGTGTGGGGAGCAGGGGGTTGGCACTTTGGGCGCAGAGCAGACCGAAGGACATGTGTCCCGCCGGGTTGGGATGTCTCCAGGCAGGAATGAGGCAGGCCGTGTCGGTTCCAGTGTGTGATGGCGAGCAGAGGAGCCCGCAGTGCATTTCCATCCCGAGGGTGTTTTGTGGCTCTCTGGATCCATGGTGGTACCTATTGCAGTGCCCAGATGGGCTGCTTGGAAGCAGCAGGTGATTTGAGCGGAGAACTGAAGTTTTGGCATGTTTCTGGTGAGCTGGGAAGAGATCCCGGTAAGACCATGGTGTTCATGGGTGCCTTGCTGCTGTTAGGCACCATACACAGGGTGAGACAGGACAGGCAGAGTGGAGAGCGGGTCCTCGAGATACTCCAAACGTGGTTGGATGCACTGGGACACTGACAGCTGGCAGGAGCAGGTCTCAGGAGGGAAACTGGGAATGTGTGAAATGGGATCTAAATCAGCCTTCAGGTGTGTTCTGCACATTCACATTGCTCCTTCTGCAGAGCCCATAAATCAAATTAACACACGGTGTTTGCATGTGTCACAGTTGGGTGTATCTTGCTTAAGGTAAAAGCACTGTTATTATATAGACAAAGGTCCTGAATTACGGAAATGCTGCTTTGATGGGTGCTGTGTGGCATTAGTATATGTGGCTGCAGCATTTAGTGCTCTACCTGCAGTTAAAGGAAACTGATTGTCAAAACCACAGTATTATTGTTCCTGACAATGTTTTCCTTTCATTACATATGAGGAAAGTTTCAACCTGGGGAATAAACTGAGTAGAAATCTAAGAATCAGGAGTGGGGTGGTTTTCAAGCCTCTATGGTCCACACTGACCCCCATTCAGTGTTTCTTATACAGTTGCTGTGAGTGCACATGGTGTGCCCTATCGTACAGTCAGAAACCAGCATCTGCTGAAAGAGCTGGCCTGTTGGTCTTTGCATGGGGAAGTATTTATTCTTACTATAGCTGCTCAGTGCATTTATAAGCGAGGGCGCAGGGGAAGCAGCTGCTGGAAGCATCACATCCCTTCCATTTTCAGAGTTAAAAACCTGGACCGCTTTTGGGATCTTGGCATGTTCTAGGATAGAATCTGGTCCTCCACTGACATGGGCCCAGTTCACCAGTTCATGGGCTGGATCTGGGCTTAGAGACCACCTCCATCTCAGCCTCCTGCAGTAGCCAGAGCCTCCTACATGTGCCCAGCTGCTGCACTGGGGTGCGAGAGCTGCTGGGGCCTGACCTGGGAGATGAGCAGGCTGGGATGTGGAGGGAGGGATGGATTGATGCTCAGGCATCTGCATCCATCTGGAGCTGCAGCCATCCTGCTGCAAATGAGGTGTTTGTGGCCTCTGTGTGGAAGTGCTTGCATGCAGCCTGGCCCAGGTCTCTCAGTCCATATCATTATTTGCCATATGGCACCCGGGTTATTTTTCCCACCTCTGAAAAACACCAAAGCACCAAACCACAGTCTGTGGTCAACACCCAGAGCCTGGATTTCAGAGTGTGTGCAGTGCTTGGGCTGTGAGTTTTGGTTCCTGCTGCCAGGCACCACAAAGTAGGGGTCATCAGAAGCTGAGTTTTGCTGCTAAGTGCACTTAAAATTCAATTATTTGCCTAGAAACAACTGATGTAGCATGCAGGGACTTTTAACATTGTCAGCTGGTGGTTGAAAACCCTGTGAAATGGGGGAAGAGCAGAAAACTTCCTGGAGAATGGTGATGGATCAGTGTATTTTTATATTCTCCTTGGCCTTTGATCCCAATGCAGGAAGCCAGCTCTGCTCAGGGAGGGTTAGGGATATTCTTGGGTCTTACGGGCTGAAGAAGGACGTGGTTTACATGCTTTGCCCAATTAGAGCCTCTAATCAAAACTTCAGTATCGCACACCAGACATGAGTAAAACCAATAGCAGTCAAAGGTGAAGGGCATCACATTACATTTGAGAGGCTTTTACCGACTGAAATCGAAAGCAGAAAGTGAATGGGCACTGATGCTGGTTGGGCACACGCTGCAAATTCACCCGTACTTTTAACCCCTGTGGAAAATGTGTTCAAAGAGGGAAAATTCCAGGTGTGCAGTGGTGAAGAGGTAAGGAGATGGAAATGCCTTTGGAGACCGAGCTGTGCAGTTTTCTGCTGGATGTTGTGCAAGACAGTTCAGAAGAAGGCAACTTTAAGAGCTACTCAGGGCCTGATTTGCCTCCTTGAACGTATTTGAAGAAGCCTGAGGCTTCTAGGAGCACTGGGCAAAGAGGAAGGAGCTGGTGTATTGCTCTTAACCCTCTTTTCTTCTCTACAGAGCACTGTCTCAGTAACCACATCAGTATTTCTCAGTTTCTCACGGTGGAGTCTTACAAGAGCCGCAGTCTTCTTTGTGGATGGGAAAGGTTTTGAGGTTGCATTTAGGACTTTTCCAGCTGCACTGCATGGTTTCAATGCTCTGCCTTTACACTAGCTTGTGGAGAATCTGAAACTGCAGCTGTGACCCCTGCCCACCCCCAAAGACTGAGCAGCTTCAGTGGAGAAAGATTGTGAACATTATCTTTCTACAGCAGAGATGTTAGTCTCCTCTGTTAATTCATGTTATGCTCCTAACAAAGCTATTATGAAAATAACTGTATTTATAGGGTGATAAATGCATTTCTGCAAAGTAACATTTGGACAACTGTGTTAGAGTGCGGAGGAATAAGCTTCATGCAATTTCTAGACTATTAATTTGTTTTGCTGTTCATTTTTAAACAGAGCAAATGATGTTTCGTCAGGATGGTGCTTACTAACAGCCTCTGCTCCTGCATTTACTTGACGGAGATCATTCAGCTTTGACAACACTTCAGTTTTAAGTGCTGCAGAAAGTTTGTCTGTTGGATCTTTACAACTGTGACCCAGAATGTACTGGTGTGTGGGAACTGAGGAATCCGCTGTTTGCAGAGAGAGCAACATGGATCCACAAAATGGTAAATGGAAGGATTTCTTTTCTTTCCTGTTCAGATTGGGAGCAAAAGGTTTTAAGAGTGGCCAGCTGCCACTGAGTTTCAATGACATTTAAATATGTAAGATCTTTGAGTGATTTGAGCCCTAATCATTGAAAATGTACAGGTTGGAACAAGGAATTTTACTTCCAAGGAGAGTCATGTTGAACTACTCAGGCGGTAAGAATAGCATTCCTCTGAAGACTGATTTTTCTCCAAAGGCCTACGGAATTAGTCAATATATGTATCATGTCTCACCAGTTCCTAAATATGTTTTACAAGATCTGTGCTTTTTCAGCGTGTGAATGCAAATATGTTCCCAGCCGCTGATGCAGTGTGTATTTGGGGGATGAAAGCTGCTAAAATCAGAGCATCATTCCTCAGGCTGAACCTGATATTAACCTGCTCCAGTTTTATTGTCAGCTTTAATTTAGTGGCTTGCAGTGGGTTATTGTTGGCTAGGTTGGAAGGTCTGTGTTCATATAATGTCATAAATCCATAGTGGGAATTTCTCTTTCAGGAGGGACATATCTTCAGGTTGCTTCCTGTGAATTTAGTTTGTTTTCTGAACAGCCAAATTATTTTTGGATGGCTTTTATCACTGAAACCCTCAGCCTCTCAGCACTGCTGCCTTTCTCTGAGTCAAAACCCAGTTATGCTCTTGCAGCAAGAAATAGCCGCCTGGTTATTGTATAACGGTATTCCCCCCTTGCAACAAGCAGTTCATTAGGAGGCAGCATCTGCGTTTTAAGTGTGGGATGAAGGTGTGTTTGACGCTTTGTAGTGAGTAAGCAGGCTTCAGCAGAAGCTAATGTTTTTGCAGCCTTATTTTGGATTTTATCAGCAACTATGAAGCAAAACCTGATAGTTTATTCAGAGGCCGCCTTATCTGGTTTGAAGACGTTTCTCACCAGCGTCACAGGGAGCTCTGGGGACTCTTTCCTCTCTCCGTATGTATGCTGCTTATTCTGTGATACTGATTTTTCTCTTTGGTTTTGCTTTTGTTAATCAGCATTGTATCTTTCTGTAATAATGAGGAGCATTTGGTTATTGAATATCCTTAAATTCTGTCTTCTGAGTTTCTCTCTGGAAGAAATTATCTCCACTTGAATACTAAGCTATAAAACATGAGAAGAATTTTAATCTGTGCTAATGATTCACAAGTGTTAAGAATTGCTAAATTTTTGTTCTGCAATAGCGATTTGACAAGTTTTTCTCCCTGTTTAAAGATACAGTAAATAAAACAAATTGGTTTAGGAGTGCATAATGAAGTGAAAAGCAAAAAAGGCAGATCTACATTATGAGCTCAGTTTTTGTTCTGGGAACTTTATTACATGCTTCTGTTATGTAAATATATTCAGTTAAACTGGTTAACTGGAAGCAGACAAATCGTACCAGTATAACTCTTCTATACACGTCTGGGTTATTGTATTTGATAAACAGTGTTGGAAGGTTGGCAAAGGGATCCTATGAATGTTTAGGATTGAGTACTGCCCTGGTTGATTTGGCTTTATAAGCATGCTGTACATGTTTAAACTCATTTTTATTTCAGGCTTGTTTGAGTCCTGCCAAGAATAATTGTCATTAGCTGGCTGGTCCACTCCCTAAGTTAGCTGGTCCTTGTTCTGCATTTGCATCCTATTACAGAGCTTGATGGCAGGAATGAGGTGACTCATTCAGCCTCCACATCTGAACCTATTGTTTATACGATTTATTAACAATATAGATGCAGCCTCCTGCTTCCATTCAGTGGGAGCCACTGGGAAGTGGAGTGAGATCACAGATCATTTCTTTAATGCCGATGACCTCATTAGTGCTCTCAAAGCTTGGAGGCTTTCTTGGGGGGGCAGGAAGGACAGGGTGGATGTGAGGGGTTTAACAAACAGCACGGCAGTGCTTGTGCCTCAGTGATGGATCAACGCAGCGTTACAGCTGGCATAGTGCTGGAGGCACCTTCGAGTGGGTACCATGAGCACCCAGTGCCTTGATCATTTGAAAGCCCTAAGGTTTTTAGGGCTTTTTTTTCCCCCACAGCTATGCATTTGGCCAGGTGTCCATGTGGAGAATAGGTTCACAGCATCACTGACTCTAGGTAGCAAATGTAAGATATGATGCAAGGGCTCACCTTACTGCTTGCGTCTCCTTTGCTGTTCCTCTTGGCTGCGGCAGTGATCTTGCCTGTATCCCAGCAGGATGCTCAGTTACCGTCAGAGCTGTGCTTCAGAACTGGACCCTCTCTACCCTCTGGGGATGGTGCTGGGCTTGACTCGAAGCCAGCTGAGCACCCGCTGGTCCACAGAGAGGATTTGTCACTGGAGTGCAGAAAAACGCTCCATTCTGGGTGCAGTCAGCATCTCCCTTCCCTCCTCAAACCGCGCTTCCCCTCTCCTAGATGTGTTCATCTTGCCCTAATTAAAAGCAAGAAAGCAAGCAGAGATACGGGGGTGGCTGCAGCTTCTTATGGAACATAGGTTTTGGGTTTTTTAAACTTGATTTAAGAGTTCTACATAATATAGTGGGGGTGACATAATACCAGGCTTGTAAGAAATACAATGTAAGCCCGAAGATATCACTGTATGAATGCCTAAAACAGAATAGAGAGTCATCTTTCTGTGGGCTGGTTGGTTTCTTTGAATCTTACGAAATTTTACAGCTAGGATTTAATTCTCATAGGAGATTCTAGGAGACAGTTCAGCAAAGATGTAGAAAAGCAACCATTGTCTGCAGAAATGTAAGGGCAGTTTTGTTAAAGAGCTTATTGCTGTCTTACTGAGGATTTTATTCAAAGTCTCAGTGTTCATGTGCCACTGGTTTGTGTCTTGGAGGTGGAATTGGATTATCCTTCAAGCACACCAGAGGGTGTCTCTTTCTTCCTTCTAAATCTAGAAATGGGCATTGATAAGGGTGTTATGCTGTAATGTATATAATATTACGTATTGGGGTACTATGGTGCCAATGATAGTTGCTTGACATTTTATAGTAGCTTTGCACATATTAACTAAATCAACCTTCACAGGTTCTTTTGAGGCAAATCTGGTTTAAGCTGCTGACTTCCAACTTCCTGTCCATGGAAGCACAAGTAGACATGGGCAGAATGCCTGAAAAAGAGACCCAAATATTAAAATGAGGGATCAAACAAGTGACCAGAATATAATGACTTGAGTTGGCATTTGGAGTGGACCAAAGACTCTTAAAGCTGTGCTTCACAAGTGTTGTGGTGACCCAGCAGCTCCCAGGGCTTTGTATTTTGTCAGAAAGAAGCTACTCACGATTGTAGTGACCTTAGCAACCCCATCTGGGCCATGGCTCAGCTCAGTACTGACTCAGAGGGAAAGCAGCTGTCTGTGCTGCTGCTTCCTGAGTCGTAGAGAAGTCTCCAGTGCAAGTAAGAGGAGTTTAACTGGAAGAGTTAAAGAGTCATTTTAACAAGAGGGACTGCTCAGGAGCGAGTGCAATTCTATGTGGAAAGTTGCACAACGGATTGAATGGTGACAGCTTGAGGTAGCTAATAGCAACTGAAATGGTTCATTCTCTGGGGACATGGCTTTGTGTATCCAGCGTCACTCCCCGGTTTGCATCAGGGCAGAACATCTGCAAATGTGGCCCAGGCCTTCATCAGAGGCTTTTTGAGGAGGTGACAGGGTCTGTCTGTCACCAGGACAGTAGGCGGAGGGATGGAAACTTTGGGAGACTGTGCCCTTGCTCTCCCTTTGGTGCTTACTGGCTAACCCGAGCCTGCCAGGCTGTCAGTGTGAAATCCACTTAAAAAGTAAGTCTACAGGAAGAACTGACTTCTTTACAGCAGTAAAAGCAGCAGAGCTCACCCGCTCCAGGGTGTGCATGTAAATGGCCTCCAGATCATTTTTGGTGTCATTTGCTGCCATTTCCACTGTTGTTTTTGTCGCCTGTGAAGGGCAGGAACTGGCATTTGGTAGTGAAAATATCTTTGCTTATAAATCTTCTCTGCTGAATAGAGGAGGAAAGGAAAATCAGTGTTGGCAGCACCACTGATGTCACTTTGTTCCTCATGAAATCACCATGTAAACCTTCAAACCTGTACAGCAGCTGTGTGGATGGGGCTTGGGCCAGGTCTTAAGGCATGTTGACTTAGCCCCATCTGTGGCACATTGTGATGTGTAACAGGGAAAATGTACTTGCACCCTCTGTTCTGCTTTTTCCATCCACACATTACCCTGTAGTAACATTACCCTGAGCCTGCTGCGACAGCATGGTAGTAAGGACAAGGAAAGCATCTGGGAGGTGATTTGAGCACACAGAGCACTAGAGACCTGCAGTGTGTTGTTTGCTTGAAGTTCTGTATAATCAGAGTAAATGAGCCTTGAAGGCCTTCTGGTTTTCTTCCTGCTCCTTAAGCTGTGAGTCCAAAACAACAAATTGAAAGTATTTCTGCAAGCAAAAAATTAAAAAGGCAAAAAATAAACCAGGTGTCTTATGTGAGTTAGTCTTACTTCATGATGCCCTGCAGAAGGAGAAGTAGGAAATGCTGGGCAGGAATAGGAAGTACACTGGTAAAGCAGTAATAGGCCTGTATTTTTAACCCTATTTACATACACACTCTACAGAAGTGGTGCAGTCTCACACTAGGGCCAAAAGCTGATGTGGAAGGCCAGCCTGCAGCAGAAAATGCATGTGGTTAAGCCTGTCCTCCTGTGCAGACTGTAACAGAGCTACATATTGCACCATCTCACCAAGCTGAGCTTGGGTTGCTGAAAAGGGCAACAAATGCTGGAGTGTTTACAATTAGGAGCCTAATTTAAGACATTCTGAACTGATTCTCAGAGCCTGGATACTAAGCTCTGTTATTCACACCCACCCTTAGAAGATGGCCCTTCTATTTTGAAACGGAGGCATCTGGAAGAACCATTTGCTTTTGAAAATGTCTTCATGTGCGTGTGTAAAATGGGAGTTTGGCTTGTGGGTGCTGCATCCCTCTAGAGTCAGGGAGGTATAAAGGAATGCTTAGGTCTTAGTAGTGGCAGGAACAGCTTTGTCCAGATAAATACCATCAAAGCCAGCCTGATCTTGAACTTGTGGGCTGTAGCTGCTGGGAGTGCCAGCAGTGTGGTGCAGACCTTAGGAGGCTAAGTGAGCAGACAGTCCAACCTGAGAGCCAGACTGATTTACAGAGAGTAGTAGATCATTGATCTTTATCTGAGCTGTACTTGGCATTGTCTGCTGCTGTACAGCTTTCTTTTTCCACCTTTCGGTTAAAATGTATTTGTGGTATTACAGTATCATACAATGTAATGCAAAATGTGTTTATATTTACACTACATTAAGATGTAACTTATGACAACTCAGTCAAGAAGCCTAGAAGAAAACAAAGCTGAGGTGATAGGATAGTAAAGAAAACCCTTTGCTCTTAGACCCTGTACACTGGAACTACTTCATGATGTTACTAATGTGTGATTATAAGGTAGCTCTTAGGTGAGGGCTGACACCATGGTCATAGAACCATTGTCCACTGTTTCAGTGGGAAAAACCAATTGATAGTGCTCCGGTCTTCACCAGGCCTGTCATTGATTTAGGGTTTTATCAGTGATGTTGCAGGTGATTTTATACCTGCACTGAAGACAGTGCTATGAGTTATATTTAGTCTTCTCCAAGGCCTTATCCTTTGGGGCCCTTATCCGAAACCCATTAAAGTCTTTGCACTGACATAACAGGCTTGGGACCAGATCTTCAGGGATCCTTACAGCATTAAGTCTGTGGTTGTTTGATTTTCATTTCTCTGATCACTGAAAGGGCAGCCAGGGCACTGCTTGGCAGGAGGCAGGTAACTGGGAGGAAACGTTTGCATTGCTCACAGGGTGTGAGGGATGGATTTTATTCCATTCAGCTCCCAATCTGCTGTATAGAATCACAGAATTGTTTAGGTTGGAAGAGACCTTTAAGGTCATCAAATCCAACTCTTAACCCAGCACCGCCAAGTCCACCACTAAACCATGTCACTAAGAGTCACATCTACATGTCTCTTACAGGGATGGTGACTCAACTGCAAAGTCTGTCTCTGAATAAGTTTTGTTTCAGATTTCACATCAGTTTAGACTCCTTAAACCAAGTCTGTGTGCTAATTAGTGTGTCAGCAATTGCTTATTTGCATGATTATGTATCACCACACGAGCAGCCGTTTTATGGAAGCTGCTGATAGTTTCACAACAGAAGTGTGCCCATGCTTTGAATTTGTGCCTTGCTCTTACTTGGAGGGAGGACTTATAAAAGAAGTCTTTAAGTGTTAGGGAAAGCCCTCAACCTTCACGAAGCTTCATGTGTTGCTATGGACAGGCTGGCAGGACTTGGGGTCTGCCATGGGGCTGCACAGAGCAGTAGTGCAGATCCTTACTTTCTTGGCTCGTCCTCTCTAGCTGGGAGGGTGGCAGATCAGTGGTGACCTTCAGGAACTTCTCAGCTGCAAAGATAAGCCCCATGTTGTGTCACCCAAGGGTGATGGAAAGGGTCAGGCTGCCACAGAAAGGGCAGGAGGAAGGAGAAGGGTGAAAGGAGGCAGGGACTGGGATTGGGAGCTGGAAGAGCAGCTTAATTTCATTTCTAATAGTCAGTCTCCAGCTTCCAAGTGTAAAGGCTGGGATTACGGAGAGTGCTAGGGAAAACTCAGGAGTCCCAGCCTGTCCATGGCTCCTTTTCTGTTCAGAGTTGAAAATCATGGAAAATAACAAACCAAAGCAGTGATTCAAACGAGAAGTCTGGATAAATTTAGCTCAAATATTCTTGGTATGTTTGTGGTCGCTGTGGAAATTACATCACTGCTTGTTTAAATGATCAGAATATCACTTGGAAAACTGGCATGGCTACCCGAGAAGAGCTCAAAATGAAATCTTTTCAAAGCATATATGTCTTTGGAATTGTTTCACCTGCAGTTAGTTGGTTTTGGGTTTGTTTTATTCCCATCTGGGTTAAGGAGTGTTTTGACTAGAGGTTATTGCTGCTTAATTGAAAAACCACAAAGTTTAGAGCTGATACACTCTGAAGTGTGATTATCTTCACATAAAAATTCTGTCTGGGGACTCAGATTCAAAAAGAGTGCTGGTAATTGCTGAAGACAAGACCTCCTCCAGAATCTGCCTGCTCCTCTTTCTGGTTTGCACATCAAAGAGCCTTTGAAAATGCTTTTATTTTTGCATCAAACAGGAACCTTCTCTTTTTTTCGGTAGCACTAATGGACAGGATCCCTTTGCAGATCTCATCTGTAGCTTGGAAAACAGAACAGTCTGGCTCCTTAAACAGTCCAGCTCCTTAAGTGGGCTTGTTTTCATGGTCACAGTTCTCCAATGTTCCGCACCTTGAACCTTTCACACTGTTGTGGTTTCAGCCCAGCTGGCAGCTAAGGACCACTCAACCCCTTGCTCACTCCACCCCTACAGAGAAAATGAACTCTATCCCAGCTGAAACCAGGGCACACATGATGGCAGGGTGGGAGTAAAGCTGTCAAATCAAGGTGATTTGTATGGATTGGGCCAGGTTCTCATGTGCGATGGATCATAGTTCATTATAGATTGGTGGGAGGGGGATGAAATGTGCCTTGCTTAAGCTTGCTGTCTCTACCTTGGAGCAACTATCTAAAAATGCTGTGGGCTGCAGTAGGTTCATAGCATATGCCTTTGTTTGAACATAGCATTCTCCTGGGCAGAATCCTTGTGCTCCCTCCACTAACGTGAATGCTGACATTCCCAGACATAAGGAAGACCAAAGGAAAGTATCTCCCCCTTCTCCCTCTTTGCAAATGCAGACATTTCATCTCTGCTGCTAGTAGGTTTTGTCACAAGTGAAGGAAAGTTTTAGTTTCTTTGGTAGCCCCCATTAAAGCTTTGGCTTTAACATCACTATGCAGCCTGATTTGTGACCAGCACTGTCTCAGCCAACAGCAGAGGACTTTTTATCAGGCTTTGTCTTCTGCTCCAGACACAACTGTTAAGGTAATCTTCCCTCTGAGATATTCTGTCCTGGAAACTGGCGTCTCGGTGGATCTGCTTTCATGGAAGCTGGTGGAAGTGCTCACATTGAGTTCAGTAGAAGCTGGAGTGAGTGGAACCTCTCTCTCTCCACTCTTTTGTTGGGGTTTTATTTTCTATTCCAAACTATTGTGTTCATTTCTTTCCTCTGATGCTCCTGCCAGCTCTGCAGTTCCCTTGACTTTGCTGTTGCCAAATTGGCTGTTCAGCTTCCTTGATGCCAACCATATCCAGTATCTTAATTGCGTTTTCTTTTCTCCTGCATGCAACACATGTACCTAAACTAATCTAGAGTTGTTGTTGTCTTGGTGATAAATGAGAAGTGGGGATAGCAAAGGGTAAAGTATTTTATTAAGCAGACAGTTAAAGCACATAGATCTTTGTCTAACATGTACTAAGCTTGGATTTTGTTGTGTGGGACCCCCTCAAATCTCTTGAAGAGCTTCTTCTCTTAAATGTGTCTGCTTTTTCCTAGATCTATCAGTTTGTTTAATAAAAGATACTCTCTCTTTCTACAAACTTCCCTTAAAGTAGCCTGTGAAGCTGTTATCATCTCATGTGTTAGTGCTTGGTAACTGGGTTAACTTCTGCACATGTATAACGTGGGGTACAGGCTGTAGGATTGG
>JANHGB010042671.1:0-33303 GCA_026283785.1 Coracopsis vasa
TTATCTTCTTATGTGCAATATAGACAATTGCAACATGAGGCTACTGGGACTAAAGATGCATTTTAAAAAACAGGTGCATGCAGCTCTTAAATTCTCACAATAGTACAAACCAGCCAAATACATCCATGCATGAAATACTTACTCCTAACATAGGATGATCTGGTAAGAGATCACTTGCCATTGCATAAAACACCATTCCTCTGTCAAGATCCATGTCTACTTTCAACCTGAGTGTAAAGAATCAGAGCCGGTCAGTGCCCTTTCCTCCAGGCTGATCTATTCTGTGGCTGTACCAGCCACGGGAGTGAGGGTACTTACAGAGCATGCCTTATAAAAGCTTGTAAGTCTACTCGTAGCTGTGGGACTTCATAGCGGTGTTTGCGATGTACTTTGTTAGGTACTGTCTTTGTATGCTGAAAACAGAAATGATGTATAAATTGATAGCAGTAAAACCCCAAACCTACTTCTAGCCCAAGAGGCTGTTAGACAAAATAGGATTCTGCTTGTTTGTAAGGCACAATGGTTACATGCAAGGAAAGGCAAAAGCTAAGCAGTAGTTGAACTCTGAATTGTGGTTAATGCAGATGCAGATATTCCTTCCTCCAGGAATAAAACCCATCAGGGATACTTTCATTAAATATTTTATTATCATTCATTCATTATACCTTGCACTTTTGCAATGATTCACATCACAGAATTGCAGAACAATTCATATAACATCATTCAAACCTCACATTAGCCTTTGAGCTGGAGTTGTGGAAGAGGAAGTTTCCCAGAGGAGAAAGATGCTGTCTAAATTCACACAGGAAGGTGGATGCAGAGCCAGGAACAGAACTCAGCAGTCCCGAGTCTCAGTCCCATTGTTAACTACTGTTATCAATAAAACCTGATGTTGTGATAGTGTTTCAAATCCTGGGCTTTTGTCTGGGGTCTACTGCACCAGACAATGTAAGAAGATGGGGACATTCCTATTCCAGAATGTTTCCAAAGCAAATGTAACAAATGAACAACCGCAGTTAAGGAAGGATGTAACAGGGTAGCAGGAACAGGACTGTTTATACAGACTGGCCAGGTACACAGCAGCCTGTATATAAATTACAGGAAGGGAAACAATTATTTTCTAGTCATCTTTTCTAGTCATCTGGACCTCTTGGAGCAAGTCCAGAGGAGGCCACGAAGATGCTCTGAGGGCTGAAGCACGTCTCCTATGGAGACACGAGGAGAGAGCTGGGCTTATTCAGCTTGGTGAAGAGAAGGCTTCCTGGAAAACAGCAGCTTCCAGTGCCTAAAGGGGGATGACTAGAAATCTGGAGGGGGGCTTTTTACAAGGGCAGGTAGTGACAGGACAAGGGGGAATGGCTTTAAACTGAAAGAGGGTGGATTCAGATTAGATATTAGGAAGAAGTCCTTTACTGTGAGGGTGGTGAGGCACTGGTACAGGTTGCCCAGAGAAGCAACCCAGAGAAGATGGCTGCCCCATTCCTGGCAGTGTTCAAGGCCAGGCTGGACGGCGCTTGAAGCAACCTGGTCTAGTGGAAGGTGTCCCTGCTCATGGCAGAGGATTGGAACTGGATGAGCTTTAAGGTCCTTCCAACCCAAACCATTCTGTGATTCTGTGATCTTTATCCTTGATGTGATAGTCAGTTTACCTTGTCGTCTAAGCTCATGAAACCCAGCACAAACCCTTCACACTCCACTTCAGTCGCAGTCTCTGGGAGGACGTGTGGGGTGAAGGAGATGCAAATGGAGATGCTGCCACCTCCTGGAACCACCTGCAGACGAGAGACAACTGTTCAGTAGCGCAGGGAGCTGCGTGGGATTGCGCAAGCATCCTTCTTAGCTCTCAGCAGCTAAAACTGAGTTGCGCAAGCAGCAGGAACTCCTCTCAGGCTTGCAATAAAATGACAACATGTGACAACAAACCCGACAATTATTTCAGCTGCAAATATCAGTGCAGCCACTCTTTATCATCAACAGAGTTTAAGCATAGTCACAGACCAACTCTCTAAGTTCACAAACATATGTGTTTGTTTTTAAAGATACCCAGTTCTGCCAACTCTTACTCCATGGCTAACTCTGATGATTCTCCGACAACTGACAATGCTCACAGATAGAAGAAGCATTTTTTAAAGAGTTACAAGTGTGACTTCAGGGTATTTTACAGTTCAGTTTATTCTTCGCTAATTTTTTATTTTACATGAAAGCAGGGAATGTAATCAAATACACCAGTCAGCTACACCGGATTTTCTGGGATTTACAGGTTAAATAGATCCTGCTTTCTTTAGGTGCATTATACATGTTATGGTTAAATCCTGCTATTGCTGCAGAAAAACTTTTGCCCTCTCCCTACAGAGCTATTTCATGTCTAGCTATGTTTGTAAGCTCAGGGGCCACACTGTGTGTACTGCTTTCAGCCTCCTGCTGTGCAGATGCAAACTCCCCCCTTTCGTGTGACCACTGGGTGAGATGTTTGCTGTTGTTGGATCTACATTAAGTAGAAGCAAAACTAGCTCAGCCCTCCTTGCACGGTATTCCCCTGCTCAGAGTGTTGAGGAGCGTAAGAGAGCTCTGCCTAAGGCCTAGCAGGGCCAGAGCAGAGCTAGTGAGCTCTGTCATGTCATACAACACTGCAGGGTCTGTGTATTGTGGTCAGAGAGAGCTTAGCTGTTCAGACATGGATGTAAGCCAGGTGTGGCCAGCTGGGCTGCACAACACCTGAGCTAACAGACCTTCCTGGAGCAATAGTAGAAACACGGAGAATATTTCTGCAGAGGACAACCTGAATGACTCCACAGGCATCAGCTCCATTCCACAGGGGTAAAACCGGCTGCTGGCTGCCTTGGCAGAGTCTGCCTCCACAACAGCACTTGTTTATTGGAGCCATCTCAGCCCAAATAATCCCGGAGTTGGCCATGGGCTTCATTTATTTGAGATGCCATCTCTGTAATTATTTCTTTTATGTAATCTTTAGCTCATTCTAACTTGTAACTGAAGCCCTTTGGCAAAAAGCTTGCTAATAGAGGGAATTAAAATTGTCACACTGATGTTTTGGGCAACCCTGTCCCTCAGTGAGATCTTTCCAGTGCTGTCTTCGCTTTATCTTATTCCTCAGGAATTGTGACACTGTGGCCCCTATTTGCACAGTTGTTTTTGAAGTCCTTTGGGTTACAACAGTTTATCCAAAAGAGTTGTCTACAGAGCAGCAGCCTGCTTTTCTAGCTCTGCCACATCTACTTAGCAAATCTACCCTGGTTAAATGACATCCTTCCAAAGCTTCAGGCTGGATGCCTCTCACCAAATGCCACACATTTCACCAAGGCAACCCAAGTAAGAGGGCCAGAGATGCCACTCTAGAGCACCTAGTACAACTGAACACTTAATTCCAGTCATCAGTTAACTGCTCAAATGTAGGTAGGACACTTTCTTTTCTCTGTTGACTTTGAAAACTCTTCTCATTATCATCTTCAAGATTCCAAAGCCTCCTAGCCTACTGTTTCACTGTTTAGTACAAACCAATGCTACCTCCTCCTCCTCCTCTGTCTCTTCTGTCCTGCAGAAAAAATGCTAAATCTAAGCACAAAGGAAGTGTAAAATCTTACTATCTGTCTTGGAGTAATGGAGTAGGGGCTGTCTGCAGGAACCCCTTCATGAGGTCGTATAAGTATAGAGACGAGCTTCTGCACTGTGGGTCCTTGGGTGATGATTTCCTTCTCTTTGCTGTCAGAGTCTGAAGACTGCAGGGACACAAGGGTGGGGAATGGTTAAAGCTGTTACACTGCAAAACAGGAATGCGAGTAAAGTGAACAGGGAACTGCTGCACTAGTCAGTAAGCACGGCCAGCTTCAGCTTCCTTCCTTCTGGCACAAAAGCTGGACATGTGGATGTGTCCTGTACATTAATTCTTTTCATGCATAGGTTTGCTGTCTTGAAACAGTTCCTGAACAACCTGGAAAATGTGCATGGCTGGGTCCTGCTCTACACAGAGAAGCACTCAGCTGTGTCACCTCTGGCCAGTTATACAAACCAGCACTCCAGAGCAATAATGTTCCCTTGTTTCACAAGAAAGGTTAGAGGTGTATTCAAAACAACTATGCCTTCTGAGCTGAAGCAGAGAAAATGAGATTTTAGTATCTTTTTTTGTAAATCTTTTTCCAGAGAGATATACATATCCTGCATGATATCTTCTTGTCATTCCCAGCCCTTCAAGATGGTAAATTGCCATATTATAATCAAACTTCACATGTAATGTTCTCTTGGAACATGGTAACATCTAACAGAACCAATCTACTTTTAGCACTAGGGTAAATACCTCCATCTCATTATCTGCAATCTGAACTTTGCAGGTTAGATTCTGCTCCCTGACTACTGCACACATTGACACCATAAAGTCCCCATAAGAACAGCAGACCCAAATTAAGGAGTTTCAGTCATCCTAACACTTTCATGTAGAAGTAGCATTAGTTCTTCAAAGACAGTATTTTAAGAAGTATCTCAGCAGCTTCTTTAGTAGTTTTAAGAAAAGTAGAAGCTGAAGAGCTATTTGCTTACAGCTCGTTCTGTAAACTGATTGCTGGTACCAATGGCCATCTGCTCACGTATTGGTTTTATTTTGAGTGTGAGAGGAGCTGCATTTCTTTTAACAATCCAGCTCTTAGTTACAAGTTATGTCTCATGTTATTGTTTTCAACCTTTCATGCCAAGAAACCCATCATGTATCTCAGCAGCAGGATGAAAAACAGACTAACAGCTGACCTCATCGGTGGTTTGCAAAACTGGATAAATGCTTCCGTGGGGAATGGCAGACTGATCCAACTTTAACATGATCTCTGACTTCGAGGTGCTACCAATTGATCCAGTCTCATTTTCATCTGTGTTCTTAAGAGGAAAAGGGTCTTCAAAGAACACTAACAGGTCCACTAGTTTGTTATCATCTTGTTCTTGGTTGTAAACTTCCCAGTCCAGGCGAATGTCTGAATTGAAGAGGAGAAAGGACAACTACTGGTCACTGAGAAGACTCATATCTTAGCTGGTACCGGAGAACCAGAACATCAAGGAATGAATTTATGTCTAGCAACTGGATTTGTATTGAAGCATATCTTAAACTTTCCATTTTTGCTGTAAACTGAAAGGATTTAAGATCATGTGTACTGTGCTCTTATTATGGCTTGGCCACTTAGGTCCTAACCTATACTGTTAATGACATAAATAAATTATGAGCATTTTGTTTGTTCAGCAGATGTGTTTGGTGGCATTCAGGAAAAAAAAAAGTGATTGACCTTTGCTCTGAAGAGTTTAATGTCTCACTGAAGAGATAAAGACTAAACACAGAAGAGCCAGATAATGCCACTAAGAAGCGGGTAGCACATCTGATTAACCAGGGTTAGTGCTGCAAGAGATTCACAAAAACAGGGTGGAAAATCCTGAATTCCCATTATTTCAAGGAGTGAAACCTCAGGCACATCAGGATTGGATGTGCCATTCTATAGTAATAATACATTGAGTCAACTACACATATTCTACTACACTCTGGCTGGAGCTTACCTGCTTTACGGTTACAGAACACAAACTAATTTCTTGTCAGTAATGCCATAATGATAAATACTACTATGGACATAAAGACCTGACAACATGTATTACTGTTCTGTACTAAGTTAGAAAACAGCTTAGACACTCTTTTATATACTGCTCTTATTTTTACAGAACCCATCTTGATTAGGAAACAAGTAGGCCTGTTAATTAACATGTTAATGGGTCCTTCGATGACACCCTCTGGGTGTCAATGGTTGCTGTACAAAAGTCATTCTTACCAAAGGGAGTGGGATTGTTCAGCTGGACCCTCCGAAAGACAGGAGGCCCTCCAGAGACATGAGTGCCAAACCTGAGGGGGGAGACCTTGCTGTCAGTACATGCAGAAAATAAGAGTGGATGGCTGAAATCATTAAAGATTTGTTTAACAGTGGAAACATCTGGCTGTATTGGCAGCCTGTTAAGAGTGGCTATCAGGTAAAGCATGGCATATACTGTGAAGTAGAATATTATTTTATTTAATGTCTCTTTTTTCCAGTTTCTTACTTGTTTCAGACTCTTCAAGGTAAACACATGAAATCAGGCATATGAAACACCCTGGCAGCGGCAACAAATGGCTACATTATAGTTACCCCTGTCAGACATTTCCAGGTGCATAAAGGCTTTGTCTTTCAGTTGGGTTTTTGTTTCTTTATGTTGAATATGGCTAAATCTATTTTTCTAGGCCCTGATACAGAGCTGACATTGCAGATACTCTTGGCTGCAATATGATACCCACTGTTAATACCTCTGAAATCAGCAAGAAGCAGCCATACTGCACGGCAGCTGGCTGAGTGTGAAGTGTCATGGTCCCCATTAACTAACACTCCAACACTTACCCCTTACCCAGATATGCAGATGCAATTTGCTGTACAAGAGGGCTTAAAGCTACCTCTGCCCCTGTTTACCTTTGGGGCTACATTTCTCCTGATCTATATAAAGGGGCAGGGAGAAGTGAACTCTGGAGGATGATGGTAACTGCCACCATGTACCAGTTTCTATCTCCACAGAATCAAATGAGTGAACTTCTACAACTATAAGCCCAGAACAGTGATTGCTCGTAAACCTAAGAAGGCTTGTATGCAGATTCTTTTCTAATTGTGCTGGCAGAGCCAAGTGTATTTGTGTTATAGAAGCAGAAACTGTACTTTGACAGTCACTTTGCTAACCTCATTATATCACAAAAAGATTGAAACAGGTGTGTATGTTGGCTATAGTCCAACCATATTTAATTCTTAGACAGTAATTTGCACTATACCTGATTATGGGTGACTTTGTTTGTGGTCCTGTCAGCTGCAGGAAGATTGGACAGCCTCTCACAGTCATTTGCATAGGAATTAATTTAGGTTGTAAGTCTCCCACCTATTAAAAAAAGGATTGTTGCTATTAGAATCAAGATAAAGCGTTAGTTCTGTGGTTAAAAATACATTTTGAAAAATTATTGGATTTTCAAATATTTTTTTATTGGTTCTTTTGACAGTATCTAGTTCATACACTAATGAAAGCTCTTCTCAGCAGGAGGCTGCATTTGTCAGCTTTCCTGTGGCTTTTCCATACAACACAATATATTACATTGGTAGAGCAGAGTAGTGCACTGGCCAGCTACCAAACAGATTTTATAAATCAAAACTGCTCCAGTCATTTTAAAGGCAGACGAAAACCTCTCAAGAGATCAACATGTTACCCCAGAACTAAACCACACTCTGTAAGAGAAAACACTTGTCCCTTATTGGAGGTAGTGGTATAGAAATACATACCCTAATTTTTACACAAGTCCCAACAAGCTGAAAGAATATTTTTAACAGAAAGGAATCTAGAAAATATAATTGGTGTAAAGTGTGCCATAGCAATTCTTCACTTAAAACTAAAGCCCCACCTACCTTACAGACAAGATCATCCCGGTACTCTCCCCACATATTGTTGTAAGCTGTTACTTCTATGATTAGCTGTTGGAAGGCTTTCAGAGTTCCTGTGGAAGGTTGTATATGGAAAGCTACTCCCTTCCCATGAGACAGCAGCGCTGCAGCAAACTCTGAAGGAGCATAGCAAAGAAGCATTTGATGACTTCTGAGGAAATGGAACAAAGTCTTTCAAAGAATATATAGGACCATATTTTTAGCTGGTGTTAATCAGCCTAACCTCACTGGCTTCAAAAAAACCCACCTGGGATCATTGACACAACCCACATTCATACCACTTTACCCAAGCTCCCTTCTGCAGTGGGTCATAATCAGATTTTGAGAGTTAGTTCTCACCCAGATTATTTTATAGAAGGACTCCCTTTCAGCAGCCTGATCCAGGACTTTTTGGGATATGCAAGGGACTAAATGGTTACATGAAAACACCCTCAATTTCAGAAAAATAAGCTAAAGTCTGTGCTAACTGGTTGTTGCTCTGTTAGCAGCTGCCTGATTACCTCTGTGTGCTCTGCAACACAAAGAATGAATTACAAAGAGCAAAGCCTTTCCACATTCTGAGTCACCTAACCTTATAAATCAATAAGCTTGCATGGAATCTGTCAGAACAGCATTCTTCCAATATTAAGTACTAATTCAACAGCTGAAAATCTCTGTCTTTGTAACAGATACCATACACTATGGCAAAGTACCAATATGTCCAAGTTTTATTTTGGATACAGAAGACACAACCACACATTATAGCATTTTTCTCCCATTTCCCCCCTCCCTGGGTCTCATGTGGCTCCAAATATTACTATTTTTCAGTACAATGCATCAGAAATGATAGATGGGTTCTGCTGTACGGAACTGTTTTGTTCTTCCCCACAGTGGGAAAGGTATAGGAAAGGGTTTGAGAGAGAAAACTCTCCTGTGGTGGCATTGGAAGACTGTGTAGGAGAGAAACAGCCAAATGTTATGTATGTCATCCATACTGTGTGCTGGGAGCGATCCTGGGAGTGAACTATCACCAGAATCACTCATCTTTGTTCCAGTCTGCTGTTTTCAAGAAAAAGAAGAGGAAAGAGAGGGAGAAAGAAAGAGAGTGGGAGAGAGAAAGCAGCAGTTTGGGGGTGGAGAGAGAAAAAAGAAGCAGGGGGAAGAGAGAAGTTGACCTAATACTTGTGCAATGTGTGCTTTCAAACTCAAGAATGCACTGAGGAACTAAGTCATTTAACAGTGCAGACTTAGCCAGATACTTCCAGAATCAAATAACCTGACTGGCACATTTAAAGCTGAATACATTAGTCAGTTGGCTCTTGCTTTCTGTCCATGAAGCGATTAACAGCTATTACCCTACCTGACCGTGCTCTTCTGGCTGCATATACTGAGATGGGTCCTCTTCTTTTCATCAAATAGCTTGAGGAGCTTAAAAAAATTAAAACAGCCACTTCTGTGAAATGAGAAGGACTCTGCTAAAGTAACAGCTCTACTTGACTCAAATGAGTGGCCATTATAACCTGAAGGATTGCCTGCAAGGCATTTTTTGACAGTAACATCCTTAAGAGTGAATCAACTTGAGAGTTGTAAGACTCTGCTTATAATCTAACACAACAGAGTCTTGGCCAGTGTAAACCAGTTTATGCCCACTGGCAACAAGTGTTCACCATTTGCACCAGCTAAATCTTCTGTCCTTGCATTGCAAGCTGTCTGTTTCTGCAAGAAATCTCACCAGCAGGTTTCATTACCACAATCTGGCTAAGAGCTTAAAAAACCCCACCAGAACATTGCAGAAAGTGTACCTCATGACAGAGGCAATAGCACTCTAACGTGACTTCAGATTTAATCCAGACCTAAACTAGTATTGGAGTCATTATGCAGAAAAGCAAGACTTACGGGCAGATTCCTTGTTCTGGAGTAAGTGAGTAGCCAGTGAAATATTCAGCTTCTAGTTTGAATGGAGCACTGATTCCAGTGTGATTGGTAAGAATTAGCTGACGCTTTACTATGGCTTTGAACGCAACTTCAGATCCAAAGTCCAAAAGAAGATCACACGGACTTTGTGGCAGTTGTCTTTCATCACTGTCAGACAAAATTACATTAATATTAAAGCATAAGTCTTATTTTCTTATGCCACAGGTAATTTTGGTAGTTTGAAAATGTGCGATATGCAACGTGGTTGTGATGAAGGACCATGCAGCCTATGATTTTTGTCATCAGCATTTACTGCTTTTCATTTTTTCACCTCTATTCATGTAAAGATTTATTTTGGGTAAGATCTTTATCACATGTATAACATATGCCAACCTACCAAATTAAAGCCATTTTTGCTTATTTAACAATATATAAAGATAAGCATATTCCAAAAGAGAGTAATCATGCTATGTATCAGAAAAATAAAATACAAATCAGTCACATATACCAAGGTAGAGTGAAGTATATTAATCTCTCTTTAACATCATGTCTCACAGTGCAACAACAAAACTTAATGGTACAAAATACAAGGTCTTGGGTATAATTCTGTAATTCTAAATTCACATCTAAGAGTTGAATTCACAAACTTTTGGCATTACAGAAAATAGCTGTTACTCACAAACATGTGAGAGACTTCAGAGGCCCCACTCGTTAAGTTACCAGGGAGAAAGGTAATTTTTCCTGCTCTTTATACACAAAAGCGTCACGGCAACTGGTAAGTTACAAGTGCCAGGAGCACAAGGGAGAACAGACACAAAACATGAACATCAGTTCCCCTAATGTGCAGTTGTGTAGTTGACTTCACACTGATCTATTATTCATGATTTAATGAATATACAGTTGCTAATTTAATTTGTTTCAGTTAAACAGTGGGAGCAGTGGTCTTCTCCAGTCTTCTCTTGGGCTTATGAAGATGATGAATTCAGCTAGGGTGTAAACCAAGCACCTTTTTTTCACATAGGCACCTTCAGTGAATTTTCCCAGCACATTTTACTATCCTTGCTGCCTATAGCAGCAGGAGGAATGACGTTTACATAGATAAGTGTTTCCCCTCTCGCCAATGTATTTTTGTTTCAGGAAGAAGTAATTTTTGTTCACTTTAGGGCAAACCCTTGATTTACCTGGCAACTTCGCTGTCAGAAGGTACTGCATAGGTGACATGCAGTCCTTTTACTTCTCCAGAAATGCTCACAAAAAGGGGTTCAATCATATCTTCTATGCTACAGGAAAGGGCAAGGTCTTTCAGCTCACCCTGAAAGGCAAAGAGTCAAGTTTCCTTGCAAATGAAGCAAATGCCACAGAGGAAAGGCAGCTTTAAGAAACTTATTTAGAAAATGTGTATAAACTTCACTGGATTGAAACCAGAACTATAATGAAATTGAGAAAAGTTTTACTGAATTGTTTTAAGTGCATTTTTCTGCCAGCATCAGAGTTGCTTCGAAAGCAGTACCAAGGTAAGAAAATTTGTGGTTGTTTCTTGGCTTTGCACCCACATCAGTCTATAAGCCTAAAAGTGCTCCATTAGTGATTTTTTACACAAATCCCATATTGCAAGTGTTGAAGATCTAAGCATTAATTGCTTCTGGTTATGCTTAAATAATCTTCCAAACCCAAGGTTTTATTTTTACCTGGGTTTAAAGCAGGACTTGTAGGATGAGCTATGTGGCCCAGTCTCTGGCTAGTTCAACATTACTATTTTCTTTTGCCTTATCAATATATGAATCAGTGCAGCCTGCATAAAATTACAAACTGGGATTTAGCTCCACATTCAGATGTCTAAATGCTAACTCCCTAAATGCGAGCCCTTGAGCTCATCTACAAAGATGAACTCCAAACATGAGCTCTAAATCTCCACTGATTTATTAATGGTACTTAGGCATCTAGCTCAGCTTTCTCATAGGTGCTTTGGATGGCATTTGGTTCTCCAACCACATGCAGAAATGCCCTTTCAGATGTCCAGTGTGTCCTGTTGAGCTTCCAGTTTTCTATGAAGAAGGCTTACATTTACTGGGATTATACGACACATACACCAGACATGGGTATCTGGGATCTGCTAGGGCATCTCTGATAGTACTGAACACCTACTTTTAAGCTAATAAATGAAACTTACATCTCGAGTAGCTGTAATGGGAACTAATACACCATACCTATAGGAAGCCCCTTTTTTTAGTTACATTAATTCAGGCCTATGGTTGAAGTCCTGAAGTTTGTAAACTCTCCAGTCTATGCCCTATTTTGCAGACTCTTAGTCCCATCAGTCCCTTTTAAATTTTCAAATGTCAAAATGTCCTAAGCCCAGCTGCATTCAGAAAATGAAATGCATTATAGATAAGAGTACACATCTCAAAAGACAAACAAACCCAAACAGGTTGGATGTACCTTTGAGCAACCTGGTCTAGTGGAAAGTGTCCTTGCCCAAGGCAGTGGGCTTGGAACTAGATGGTCTTTAAGGTCCCTTCCAACCCAAATCATTCAATGATAATATCTACACCAGTCTTCTCCATTTCATTTGGAATAATCTAAAGTGAGGATCTGTATGCTCCAAGAAAAAAGGTAAGCATTAGGAGTAACTGAATAGGCATTCAAGAAAGCAAGAAAAGAAGAACAGTTGAGAAACAAAGAGGAAGGGTAGAAAAATGCATACCATGTGGACTGCTTTAATTCTTGTCTTCAACCATGGTACCTCTAAGCAAAGCAATTTCAGAGATATTGTACAGAAGAATTAGCATTATGTTTTGTATATAGAAATCCTTCCTTTTGCCAGATGGAGCCAAGATGAGAACGTCACTGTTGCTGTTTCGATAAAATAGCATCAGTTTTAAACCTACCAGGATGTTAGCTGACAGCTCTATGCAGAATTCTTTTTCTTCATTTGGGCCTAATGTGCCACTGGCTGGGGAGACAGTGGCAGAGCAGAAAGCTGCCTGACTTCCAATGAGCTGCCAAACAGAAAGGACAGACATTCAGCTGACCAATTTTCTCTTCAGATCAAAGAGAACCATAAGACTGAGGTATTCTCAGGTTTAGTACACTTTCAGATAGCAACATACATAGTCTGCGGAGGCTTGCTTTACAATTCCCCTACGGTTAATAAAATCTTTATGTCTACGTTAATTCCAAATGACTTCAGCTGCCCAAATGAGGCATCTGGGCTGGAAGTAGAGTCCCTGCTCTTCCTCTCAGTCACAAGCCTTTCCAGGGTAAAGTCAACACGTCTGGTATTGGAGCAGGATCCTAGAGGTGCCTCATCTCTCTCAACTGACTGAAGAGGTGACCTACAAAGACAGTCCTGGTGACTAAGTGACTTAACTGCATATGGCATGAAGCCAGGAGTTACTCAATTGCTCACACATTAACATCAGACACCATGTAAAATGCTGTGGATACTCCTCCTAGGCTCCACCTGTTCCAAAGGCTTTCCTATAGGTCCTATATCATCCACATGCTCTGTTAGGACCCCTTGGGCACCTGAGGACATTCTGGATGGTGCTGAATGCTTTTATGTAGGCAACTGAGCTGAATCTTGGATGTCAGAGTAGATCTGAATGACCAAGGCACTGACAGTAAGATTCAGCTTACAAAGTCAATTAACTATACGTGTAGTGGGTGTCAGCACTACCATTGTAGCCAACATACACCCCATTAGTATGTGCTAGAGAGCATTTTGCAGGCCAAAGTAGGTGTGCATTTTAACAAATACTTCTCTGAACTCCATTGACTGTATAGACGAGATAGGATTCAGTTGCCTTAACACAGGCACAGAGGGTAGCCAAGCAATACATGCATGGCTGGCTGGTGTGACAAGACTCACAAGAGAACACATTTCTTGAGTGAAACCTGGAGGTCAGGGGTAACACTCTGCAGCACCCAAAATGGCACTAGACATACTTGTTCTGGTGACCAACTTCCTGCTGAGGTTTCCATTGACTGAGAATAGAGTTCAGATCACATCTTACATACTGATATTAAATTTTGGAGTCCTAATCTGAAAGCTGAATCCCACTCAGAATGTGAAACTTAAGCAAAACTTAGACACAATTCAAAAGCACCATTGTTTCTTTGCTCTACTACATTAAATGCAAACCCTAAACTGCCCTGGTACTTTGTGTAATACTCTGGCAGCGTTCATCCTATTTCCACCCACATTTCTGCCTAGCCATTCTCCCAGGGATGATCCACAAACAGTAAGAGAATATTGACATCAATCTTTCATCAAGGCTGGTCTCAAATTGAAGTTTTGCTCATAAGCAAGTAAGCAGCAATCACTATTCAAAAGATAGATCACAAAAGCTTTTACGAGTAGTCATTATTTGTATTTTGATAGAAATTACAATTTCCATCCCTGCTCTATGCTTCATCCATCAGAAGAGCATTTACCTTTCCCCATAAGTATTTTGCTGGCAGCAGTCTCTGGTTAAAAAGTTTGCTGGTTGCTTTGGCAGCAACTCCAGTATAAATTTCAGTGAATACTAGATGACTAGATATCAGGCACACTTGAGGGGACTGAACTTCAACAAAAACAGGAAGGTGACTGGAAATAAACACACAGATGGTCTATTGTTATTGCTAATGAGATGTGCTAGACATGCAACAGCATGCTGGAAAGAATGCTGATTACATTTATTTAGCAATATTAGCAATTGGATAGTTCATTGATACACAACCCCACTCAGAGTTTCTGCTATGTATTTTTGTTTAAAGAGATAAAACTACCTAAAGTAAAAATCACATGTGAATCTCAAAAAGAAAACAAAGCAGAGCAACACTTTTCCCCCTTACCTTCCTTCTCCATTTTCTACCTCTAGCTCTAGTACTGTGTGGAGACGCTGGCACTGCAATGATGTGAACTGGACTGACACAGTGCATATACCCAAAGGAGGTAATTCTCCAGCAGATGGTTGAATGGTAAAGGGAGATACCTAGGAGAGGAGAGAGGAAACAGAAATGTCTTTGATGTCTGCATAGCAAGTATAAAATGCTGAAGCCACACAATCTGATTGGGACTTGCATGTGTCTAGTTCTTCCTCAGACATATCCTTTCTCTCTGCCCCTGGAGTCCCATCTGGGTTGATTTCAGCAAGCACAGTGCTAACTTTGTGAAAACCCGGCTAGACAGGGAGGCAAGACTTTGCTTCTACAGGGACAGCTAATAAAAAAGCAATGACCTAAGAGAAGGGTAGTCAGAGCTAAGGGCATAACACTGATGCCTGTGCATGGAGTGAAGAGGAATGTGAAGGAGAAGCAGTCAGCAGCAGTCTCCTCCCAAACAGAGGGGCTGAGCAGCAGCTATGCAAAGTGCCACAGGTTGGGAAGATTCTTGGACAGAAGGTCAAGGAAAGAACGCTGGAGGAGACAAAACAGAAGGAACACCAGTGTGGAGTGGAGGCTAAAGAGGTTCAGGAAAGAAAAGAGGTAGCTCTTATGCAGGAGGAATGGAGCACTTGATCTACGAGCTTCACTGGAACATGGATGGGCTTTGAGATGTCAAATTCAAGAGATAAAAGCCTAAAATCTCTCTGGGGTTCAGGGAATTGTTTGGAATGGCAGGGACAAAAGGAATAACAGTGAGAAGTATGGGCTTGAGGACTGTGGGGACAGGGTCTCCTCCAGAACACACCTATCCCTAATCAAGCAGTTCTGATTTTAATTGTTCTGGGGGAAAAGGGATAAACATACACACACACACATTTTGCAAGGCTGCCATAACCACCATTCATAAACCTTTTATTTTTGCCATCAGCTTTCACCCAAAGTTGGGGAGATACCTACATGATACGTGGAAAAGCAAACAAAGTTCAAGAAGTCATGGGGATACAGTACAACTTCTTGCAGGTTTCCAGCTCCTGATGGCTGATAGAAGTTCCTGCTTAACAAGCTCCTCTCTCCATTGCAAAACCAACCAAAAAAACCCAGAACATCTGAACAGGATCTAGACCAATTTTGCCATGAAAAAAATTAACTCATTTCCTTTCATGGGTATGCCCACAGGCAGAATCTGGTCTTTCATTACAACAAAAAGCACTTACTTAGAGTCTGAATTTCCTCACACCTCTTTAATGCATAACACCAAGGGGAAACCTAGCTACAAAGCTCACTTTTTCGTGTGTGTCACAAATAGTCAAAAATACCCTCGCTCAATTCCTTGCCATAAGTATTACCTTCAAGATGCTTAAGTTACTCAGTTATTTCATATGAAATGGTGGAATGAGCTCTTAGGTCAAAGACTGGAATGGACTGCATTTGACACATCACAGTCTAGGTAATACTAAACAATAGTTATAGTATTCATTGTGGTAAGAAGTTATTTGGAGACACACCTGCATATTTCAAAGCTATTGCTTAAAGCCAAAAGGCCAAATTCAGTAGGTGCTGAGATTCTTGTCTGAGATGCAGGCGTGCAGGAGGAGTGTTTAGCAGCCTCAGTTCTAATAAAGTCTTAACCTTTTATTTATACCAGTAGCAGCTGAAATCACTGGCACAGAGAAAACATTCCATGTCTCTTTGGATCAGGGGATTTGTAATAAATGGAAATAGAGAGAATTTCAAAGAAACATTTAATCTCAAAAGAACTTATGCATTTATGGAACCGTGCACATCCAGTTTCATAAGTCACAGAAACTATAAATTTTGATATCTGAAATGAATATCACAACTCCTAAGTATAAGGAAGAAATAGCTAAAGAAGGAGCATAGCCAGCTATAGTAGTAACTTACCTCTTCATTCCTTTCAGCTAGACAAACCTTGCTTTCTTGCATGCTCCATTGTGCTGGCAGCTGACAGAGATTTTGAATCTTAAAGGTTTGTAACACACTCTCACCCTGCTTAATCAAACCTAACTGGAGTGATGGTATATCAAGACGAAGAAGTGGACCCTAGGACACAAGGAAACAGATGTCAGAATGGACACTTCTGCCAAAACTGCCTAATTGAGACAGATGCATTCTTAAAGATTAACATTCAACTTCACAGGGAACAACAGAAAGCAAATGCATTGCATGTAACGCAGAAAAGTTCTTTTTGTCGTGGAAGTATCAACATTGCCTCAATAGTTACTAGACAGCAAAAATACCTCCTGTTTGTAAATGCTCTAGATTTGTCACACCTGTAAGAGGAAAAAGCTGTATATAGACAATGGCCAGGCCCCATAGCTAGTTATCCTGTAACACTGAACTTGCGTACCTTAAAAGCAGCCTCAACATGCAGCACAACAGGCTCTGTACAGGGTTCAATTTTACACTGCAGGTTACGGCTGATGGACCCAGGTTTGCTTCCAGTAATTAGCAGTTCAAATTTACAGCATTTATTCACATCTAGAAAAGAAAAGTTCAGGGTCCTGCCTCACCATTTTGCACAGAAAAAGAAACAACCTGCTGCAAACCTGTTCTCAAAGCTCCTGGAATCAATTTAAGTCTCCTGCTGGATCCAGCTGCACTATAGTGCTCTGTGATTCTTCCACTCATATCAATGTAAGTATTTCTGTCCTTAATTGTTGCTTGCAAGTCTCAGAAACTTTACCTATGATGCCAGTACAAGGTTCAACTTCCATAATGTCACTGGACACAATTTTCTCCCACGTGTACTTGATCAATGATTTGCTGTTATTCCACATCTAAAACAAAGTCAATGAGACAATTAAGGTACCGTAAGCTGCAAACAAGGTATTGCAAGTCTCACATCACACACTTTGCAAACTCTAGCCATATGCTCATCACCACTAAGCAATACAACCTAATAAAACACCTTGAATCTAGTTACAAAAATGGCACATGGTAGTAGTGGAAAGGCACAGAACTTCACCTAACCCCTGATTTGAACAGTACTAACCCAGTGCCTTGCCATGTTATTTTCATGATAATGCTGTATCCTTCCTTTCCTTTCTCCTTTGATGTAAAACAAGGACAAGGAGAAGTGGGATTCACCTGACTGGATTTCAGGTGTCTGCAAAATAGATGCAAGAGCTACACTTGACCTCATGTCCTAGGATTCTTTTTACTGAAAATAAAGCCAACTAGTGAGTATTGGGAGCAATTCCTCCAACCTGTTTTAACCTATAGGATGGGATCAATCACCACCTGGATGCTGCTAATGAGATCTCTGGAGACTAAGGTGGCTCAGATGTGGAGATCTATCCCGAAAGCACTATGTGTAGTGAGATTATAAAGCACTATATTTAGCACAGTGGCTATCTTCACACAGGTGAAGGTGTTTTCTGAAATCTGAAGAAAATCCATTCTTTCCAAGAACATTTTCATATTTGAAGCCTTTTAAACTTTTACCCCATTTTTCAAAAGTGTAGCAGAACTTCTGAACTTAAACTTTACATCTTTCTTCTGAGAGCAGCCTTTTTTTGCTGAAGGATCTGTTTGTGAGGGAGCTGTAAGCTCTCAATATCTTGGTTTGCTCTTCAGAGCTATTCAGACCTTATTTCTTAATTACAGAAAGTAACATTGTTCTCTGAAGCACAATTATCTCTAAGCACAGTTTAAATTCTTCTAAGACTAAAAAGCCAATTGGAAACTGTGAGGAATCTCATAATATTATCAGTAAATGACTTAATTACCTGTACCACACATGTAGCTACACTGGATAAATGGAAAGTATGAAATGGATGTCTCACATTGAAAAAGAAATTCTTGGAAGAGAAAGGATAAAACTAAATTCCAGTTAGCAGTATCTTTTAGAAAAAATGGGAAGATCATTAAGTGGGAAATGTCTTCCTGACTGGCTCTAGCTAACAGGCCTGTTTTTTCACAAACAAGTTCAAGATCAAAAGGATCCTGATATAGCGAAGAGGACACTGAGCAAGTGGAAAATTGCAGCAGCAATCTGTCCCATAATAGGACAAGTGGAATAAGGCCTAGTAAGCTGCAGCTTTTGCGCCTTTTGTAGCTCTTCTGTGCTTGCAGTAGTTCTTCACAGGAACAGTGCCTTTGTTATGAGGTAATTTAATCATCCATTGGCTTTTTCACCCAACTAGAACACTTTTACACTACAGGAGTGACAAAGTCATAAGCAACAGGTTAGTGACCCAGAAAAACATTTAGAAGAGTAAAACTCTGTGGTATCACACTTGAGAGATGAAGAAAGACGAAAGCCTGCTGCCTGGAGTTTAGGGCTAAGGAGGCTTGCTAAGGGATTTTAGTACAGACCTTCCTGGAGTCATGGCTTCTCTTAAAAATACTTAAGAAACTAAAATAACATGGATTGTCTGATCTCTTCCAATAACACCTATGACATCTAGTGACACAAAGCATATGATAACAATGAAGTCAAAAGCAAACAAACCTTAAATGTTTTCCTGATGTTTACACCAATAAAGTTTTCCCCAGGGATGATAATGGCATATGGCTCCAGAAGAAGATTAAATGCTTCTGTTAGTCCTTTAACTTCTATTCCCAGTGCCATTACATCCTTTGTTTTGTATTCTGGGATATTTTCAAGCATCTCATCTTTTACTAAACTGTAGGAGGAAATATGGTAGAATTATTAAGCATCTTAAACTGGTGCTCAAACTGGATTCCCTCTTTTTAATTGTCAGATCAAAACTAAAATCATCAAAAGTTTCTCAAGTCTAAACTGTCCAGTCTGCAGTAAGCTCAGGCTGAGACAATTGAAAACTGGAAAAAATACAGTTGTTCAACATAATCTAGTTGTCCCAGTCTGTTCATGAATAAGTATGTAAGTCACAGACAGCTGTGAAAAACAGTAATAACAGGAAAACCTCCTGGAAATCTCAGCAGAAAGCCTGGAATATGAACAGAAAATTACTTTTTCCAGGAGAGGTACAGCCCTAACTAGGGCTAAGGCCTGTGTTCAGACATGAGATCACATAGATGCTTTGTGCCACAATTAGTTGTGCAGATAAAACCCCTTGTTATTATGAGTCCATCATCATCAGAGATGAAGAATCTTTGTAACTTAATGTAATAGCATAGCTAAAATGTGGCTAAACATTTTATTAGGGAATACTGTTTCTCAGCTTACCAGGGTGATTCTGGGATGTCCACCAGTACCATCTGAATCACACTGTGATAACTCTTCAGCTACACAGATGAAGGAGGAGAGGATTTTAATGTGAAGTAATCGGTTATGTTGAGGATTAAAAGAAGATCAGAGAATCACAGAATCACAGAACGGTTTGGGTTGGAAGGGAACTTAAAACTCATCTAGTTCCAACCCACTGCCATGGACAGGGACACCCTCCACCATACCACGTTGCTCCAAGCCCTGTCCAACCTGGCCTTGAACACTGCCAGGGATGGAGCAGCCACAGCTTCTCTGAGCAACCTGTGCCAGGGCCTCACCACCCTCACAGGGAAGAACTTCTTCCTAATATCAAATATAAATCTTTTTTCAGTTTGAAGCCATTCCCCCTTCTCCTATCACTGCAGACCTGTGTAAAAAGTCCCTCTCCATATTTCTTGTAGGCCTCCTTAGGCACTGGAAGCTGCTTTAAGGTCTCCCTGGAGCCTTCTCTTCTCCAGGCTGAACAAGCCCAGTTCTCTCAGCCTGCCTCCATAGCAAAGGTGCTCCAGCCACCTGATCATCTTTGTGGCCTCCTCTGTACTCACTCCAACAGGTTCACATCCTTCTTCTGTTGGGGACCCCAGAGCTAAGGGGTCTCACAAGAGAAGATGAGAGGCAGATAATCACCTTCTTTGACCTATTGTTCATGCTTCTTGTGATGCAGCCCAGGACACAGTTGGTTTCTGGGCTGCAAGCACACACTGCTGGCTCATGCTGAGCTTCTCATCAACCAAGATGCGAAAGTAGTTTACATTTAAAGGATGAATGCTCATCATTTGAGTACTAAGCTCTGATAAACAGTATTCAAACTCCAGTTACTAAAACATGTTTGACTCCAAAATATTAAGCCAGATTCTGATCTCATGGTGTATGTATGGTTCCAAGAAAAATACTAATTTTTGACATGCCTGTTATTATTTCCCTAGTATATTGCATACTATACACAAGCATCTGCAAAGGCTCCTCAGATTAAGCTCAGTACTGCTGTACTAACTCGAAGTTTCTTCTACTCTTCCATCATGGGAAAAGAAGATGCCTTCTATATTCTAATGGGGGGAAGAAAAGGAAACAGAAGCAGGCCTTAAATCTGAAGGGCTCTGCAAAAGACTCATTTGTTTGAAGAGAGATTAATTGAAGTACATATGTTAATTCAATATATTTTTCTATTAACTAATTAAAGCATTTAAAACACGCAATTAGTTTCTCTTTCATACTTATTTGAAGTATTCCTATGCCTGTCAATCACCACAGTATGGGATATGCCCACTCTTGGGCTTACTTTGGATCAAATTTCTTTAAAGACAGTGAGCTCATGCTCTTTATTTACACAGACAGGAGAGCAGAAACTAGGACAACAGTCACTGGTGCAGCTGCATTCAAACATGGTTGCACCCCTTTACGCAGAGCTGCAAGCTATCATTTCTCTGCCAAAGGCTACTACTATCCTCATAATTTACCACACAGGTGTTCATAGGACCCATTTTAACCCCCAAAAGCTACAGCTGGAAACAGTCTGAATAATCAGTTTGCTAACCAAACTTACTTACACTGCAGTAGGTACAGGGCACATCCCCAGCTCAGCTCAGTCAGCAGAAGGGGAAGGGTCAGGAGATTGTGGAGGAGCTGGTAGTGTGGTGAGGATGACAACTTTACCAGCCAACACAGCTGCAGCTATGAGGATGCGGCCATAGTTGCAGTGTAAAATTAATTGTGTCAAGTCAGTACCAAAAATGACCGAATGAGATCAGAAACTGTCTCACATTTTGCAGTCAAAACATGTTTTCTTTTAGTAACTTTCTACATTTTGAGCATTGTTTATCAGAGCATAGTACCAGCTAATTAAATTCCATTTAGAAAGCTGCACAGCAAGGATTTTATGACTTGCATAAAAATACACAGCTGGAGTTTGTAGATAAGAAGGAATCACAAGCCATACCTCCTGTGGAGTGTAAGTGAGAATAAACTCATGATTTGCACAGGGAAGCAAAACTCCCTCCTCAGGATCTAGGAAGAAGGCTGACTCTGTGTCTTGGTTGTATTCAATCTTCACGAAGTCTGTAGTTTTTTCTGGTACTAATGGTTTCAGGTTGGGCTTCATTATCTGCCAGTAGAAAGGAAGTTCTACTTGGCTGCAGAGAGATCAATAAAAACCAAAAAAGTTATGATTAAAAAAATCTGATATTTGAGTAAAATATTAAGATAAAAATATCTCGTCCTTTTTCCATTCAGGGAATTCCTCTCTTTGAAAATTACAGGGATTAGACTTACCAGTCTTTATGAACTACAAAGCTGATGAGGCAGCATAGAGTTAGAACATGCTAATATATGGAAGTTAATTAAGTAAACATTTAAGATACGTTAACATTTTCTTGCCTTATTTAACCTGACATGTAATGCAACTTTTAGGAAGCCCCACAATTCTTTCAAGAATCCGAGAGCAACAGAATCATTCCTGCTGACACAAGTATGTTTGCATTGGATCACTGCTGATGATCTATATAACATTCTGAATTTAATCCAAGTGCAAGATATGTTCTTTAAGACATTAACAAACACAGTGGCTCCAGCTAAGGTCATAGCAATGGCTCTGCAATACTCTCTGTAATCCAGAAAAGGTTGCTCAAGTAGGTTGCTTCAGCAGAAGTGTATTCCATGGAATGTCTTCATGGGTTTTAAAAACTTGCTCATGCTGACCTCAAAAACTTTGCCTTACTAAGGGAAGGAAGGATACTGGAATTTGAAGGTGAGTATCAATAACAAAACTGAACACATACAATTTCTCGTATCACTTTCTATAGCAGTAGAAAGTTTTCTTTTTCTGCTTCTATGGGGTTCAGTCTCAGCCTGTCCATCTTTGTTCATACAGATGCTGACACCAGACGTGCAGGGACTGCTGTCATGATTATAGCACAGACAATATGTGGAAATTGGCATAGTCACATCCTTCACAAATTTACAACATCCAGTTCACCAGATCACACTTTCTTTACCCAAACAGCATTCTGTTCTGGCATTATGCATGTGTATTTTCCAGGCCACAGAAAAACCTTCCAGAAATTCAAGCAGCAATGTACATGAATGTATCTAAAACCAGCACTGACCTCCTCTCACTGTTTTGATAGTCTGCAGCCTCTAACTACTACAATCATGCACATTAGTGTACTTCTATTATTGTCCAACTGATTTGGATCAAATCAGGATGCCACTATGTTCAGTGCAATGTAATTGTAGATAGAGACATATTTCTTGATTTCAAATAGAGTTTGTATTTAAATCTATTAGGACTCAATAGTAGGAACAATGTGTAATTTTTAATGTGAGCTAGTTACATTGGACTCCCATTTTAATCAGTGGAGATCCAGTGGAGTCCAAAATACATTATTCTCTTGTTCTATGGGAGATGTTTACACTCAGAATTGGATTCTTAGAAGCATCTATTTCCCTGCACTATGAAAGGAAAAGAATATAGAGTGCTTAGCTCAGTTACCCAAGTATACATTGTACACATGAAAAGTTAGATAAATCTCACCTTGATGACCCTGTTAAATATTTCCTACAACCATCTATATTTCTAAACCTTTTGGAGTTGCAGATTCATTTATACAGAAGCAAATATATTGACCTTGGCAGTGTATGAACTAAATGGTATCGCTAATGGTTGCTATAACATGTGATCTCTGTATATGTTTCTGCTTTTACAAATATATCCTTAAGCCTTAATTGCTAAACAATGGAGCAAAAGGAAGCAAGGCTTCTGTACAACAGCTATCAAGTGCATGAAGGTTTCTCCAGCTTGAGAGAGTATGGTATCACAAACGAGATCCTGGCCAGTATTTTTAGACTGCAGAGCATTATTCTGTTGTATGTTTAGACTGCAGAGCATTATCCTATTAGCAGTAGCTACGTACGTAGAGTTTCTTATAACCAATTTCTTCTCCGTGGTGGTATGTGGGTTTTGAGGGTCAAATCGTATGAGATGGTGTGCTGTTGCATCAGTAGCTTCATCAGGTTTGGGTTTGCTTTCTCCACCCGTGACAAATAAAAGCTCCAGAGTTATCAGCTGTCCGACCCCTTGAAGAAATAAGTAGGTATTAGTGTTTACCATGTGGCTATTAACATTGATCATGTTACTCATTAATGGCCATTGCTGGCATTTGCTATTATTGATAATATCTCGTGTTTCCTCAAATTTCAGAACCCCAGGGTGTTAATCATACAATATTTTCCTGGTGTTCTTTGTTTATCAACAAATATCAGTAGAGATCTTCTCTTCACACATTTAACAGATTTGGATTTCAGGGCCACAACCTTAGCTCACTTACATCAGCATCCTTTCACTGAAGTAAGCAAAGTGTTTGCAATGGTTGATAATGTTCTGAGATGTCCCATGTGTTCTGATCAGCATATTAAGATAAAAATAAGCAGCAAATGACTACTTAAAAAATTAGAAAATACCTGTAACTAAAGTGACTAAATAGATGACAAGTCAAGCATAATATTTTAGCACTCGCAATTACATTACAGAACAAGCACTAAAATTTACAAGAATTTCAACTGGTTTCATTAGCTAATCCAGACTGCCTCTCTTTCTCCTGAATAGCCTAATCCAAGATGCGTCCCAATTTTACTTCGCACCCAAATGTATCTCTGCCCTGTTAAAGCTGATGCTTTACAGTTTGACATGTTACTGGTACAAAGTCTAAGAAATTAATTGCACTTGACAACATGTTTTCTTTTTTGTTACTTTGTGACACTTTACATTTGGATTTTTAGCTACAGTAGGTAGCTAAAGAGCTCAGTGCTTTCTGAATGCAGTGTACTTCGTGTACTAGAATGAAGCAGTAATAACAAAGAAGTTCAGCATTTAACACCATCCCGGAACAAAGTGTTTGGTTAATCCGATGACACAAAATATTACCATCACTTCAAGCCATCAACCACCACTCACATTAACTGAATAAATATGGTGTTAGAAATGTAACCTCTGAAAGGTGTTAGAAACAAACCTCTGACTGTAACGTCACTGTCCTGGCAATTGTCACAAACAATAGTGTACGTCTGCTGTGAGACTTCCGGAAAAGAAGGAAAAAACATTACCTGAAAGAGAAAAGTAAAATAGCAATGACTGTTACTGATTTCTCTCCAGAAAGTAATAAACTTAAATGCATAAACACTCACTAAAAGACAGTTCTAATGATTAGTTATTAAATCTTATATTTGCAAGAAACAGACAATGTCACAGTCCTTTAACACAAACCAGAAAGAAATAGGTGTTTTCTGGATCATTAAACTTACATGCACATGCCTGGATGATCACCAGAGGCTGCCTTTGTAGTCCCTGGAGATGTGGGCAGTCTCCTGCCTTAGTTGTATGAATTACACCCTCAAAATTGGATCTGCCCTCAAACACTTACTAATACCACTGTTGCCTTTCAAGCTACAACAGTGTGAGCAGGATAACTGCTGTATACCCTCCCTGAGTTCCAGTTCAACAAGAATGGTTCAGGGGCCAAAACCCTTAGCTGATTCTTCTATCTGTCATCCATTACCACCTGCAAACCCAACCCATCCTAATCTATCTCCTCTTTCTCTCCCACCTGGCCCCGTTAAAGTGCCTGGCCCTGTTAAAGCAATGCACATGGGAAGACAAAGAGGAGGAGAAACATTTCTCTTTTATGAACCTGCCTGACCCATTCCTCTCATCAACAGCCAGGAGAAACTAGTAAAAGGGCGGGCTGAAGGCTAGCCATGCTTTCCATATCATTCTTCTTCCCATAGTGATCTGTAATAAAATGTGACTCACATCAGACAAAACAGTGGTGACAACCATTAACGCATACTTACTGCAGGATCTTTTTAAGGAAAGAGCACATGATAAGTAAAAGATTTGTACCTGTTACATGAAAGATTATTTTTTCTTCTCCCTAAATGTCTTTTTTTTCCAAGAAAGCTCAGAAAGGAAAACTTTCTTGGATTTGATGCCCCAGCAGGAATGAAATAAGCACGCCTGTGTTCTCAGATTCCTGTTTTCTCTAACAGGATTCTTAGTGTGGGGAAAATCTGACTGGTCTCTGAGTCGTTAAGCAAGATTTGGAAGTTCCATGAAAGACTCTCCAGTAAGACTCACAATTGCAATTCTTTCAGCACAAAAAGATTTAAGCTTTTTTGCTCACACAAACCCAAATTCACAAGTCCAGCCAAGATCTTCTAAGATGATCTTGTTTGCTTATCTATTTGTTAAAGTACAAATAATTTCTATAGCAGTTGTTACTAACCTCTACTGTTGTATTCTGCCCTGGAGCTAGCTCAAGCACAGGAGGATGGATCCCAAAAGGAGCTTGTATCACAAAACCATCATTGGCAATAGTCTAAGTTGTTTAAAAAATATAAAAAAAAACCCACACAAAAAAAAGAAAAAAAAAAGATTAAAAACTTAAGATTGAGTTTGTTGTTTTTAAAATACAAGATTACCTAAAACAGGCAGAATACTACATCTCTGTTTTACCTCTTACCATATTTTTTTTTTCACATGTCTCTGAAGTATGTGGCTTATGTATATGGCTTGATTAGAAGAAATGCTCTATGTTTTATAATTACCTTGGTAAAAGCAGGAGGGAAGGTGCTGTCTCCAAAGACAAATGATAGTGTCAGAAGCCCTAATATTCATGTTCACAGAAGAACAGCTCTGCCTGAGCACAGGGGCATTGTCTGTTTCTCCATGCTTATGACTCACTTTGAGTTGGAACTGTAAAGCGTTTCAGAAGGAACATCCTGGCACATCAACTGTCACTTTAGCCTTTTCTCCAGCACATAAAATGCCAACCTACCAGTTACATCTTATCTTTTTTGTTCATTTCATTTACATCTGTTTTGTGACGGAAAGCTAAAGACTGCAGTACTGGAGTAGGCTGCAAGATCTACAGGTGCAGCAAGGTCAGTAAGTGGTATCTTTAGTGGGAAGGGGGAGGAAATCAGCTGAAGCAATGCTCAAACTGATTGCATTTCTATTTGTATTAAGGGTAAAGTTAAAGTTCAAGCCAATTGTCTTTTCCCTGATCTATGGCTGAGTTTACCTCACCACTGAGCAAGAAACCTTCTTCCAGAGGCAAGACAAAGCACAAGCAGAAGGTATGGACATCCAGGGAGATTGGTCTTCAGGACAAGTGTGAATCCCTGAGGGAGTGGCAATACCAATGTCCCCAGCAAGGCTTTGTGACTTCTGTGCTAATATCCCATGACTAGTTTGAAAGCCTTTGTGGCAGGGCAACGATACCATACTGTGTCCAATATTTTTCTAATCACTCACCCCAAAATTAGGAGATGGATAGGCTTTCTTTGGCATTATAGAGAATTTCTCAGTTCTAATTCCCTCATTTCTGCAAAAAATCATCATTGCTTTTATTCCTCCAACCAGGCAGGGACCACAGTCTATGATGTCAGGCACTGCAATGAGTAACACAGAAAATCAGACTACACAGAGTGAAGGCTTGCCAGCTGCTTCTTAAATAACTCTTTACAGACAACATTACTGCATATGAATATGCTGGGTGCTGACATCCTAACCCCTCTCATATTCTTTCCATTTGAAAGTTGAACAGTATAAGGTGTATATTTCTACATATATTTTGCATTTTAATGGTGCTTCCTACCTAAAGACTCTATTGAATGATAACAGAAAGTAAGACGTTTTTAAAACATGCTCAGTATAACAGGAAAGGTGAATTTAGCAAAAATCAAAGCAAGTTTCTGCAAAAGTCATCCTGTTTGGTACAGCTGAAGCTAGAAATCTGAGAGGTGAATCCTGCAGGTATATAATAATGAACATAATTAATGTAATATTGAATATTAATAGCATCAAATGCTTATAACTAAATCATAATTCATAAATATTTAGGATAAGTAATTACAGTTAGGAATCCAGGAATCAACAAGACACAAACCTAGAAAAGTGGCTCCTGCTAACTCCTCTAACAGAAGCACAAATGATTGAGGAAAAATTTGTCAGGTTTATATTTTAATAACTAGTAGAACTATCATGAGTGAAAACGAGGTAGCTATCAAAACACAGAAACTGCACTGCCAAGTTTGGCCATGTTCCTTTTGTGATATAAAATTGGAGAAAGTCAAACACACAAAAAAAAGAAAGTCCTTTTAACTTTAGAGAAACTTAAGAATTGGACAGTACTGACATGTTAACACTAAAGGTGGTCTTTTAGCTTGGATCGGGATCAAAAGAGGTTCTGATACTTGAGTCTCCACTATCATAGAGTCTTCATAATCTCCTGGATATTTAGGAGTAAATCGGACTGTATACTGACATGTCATCCCAGGAGCAATCAGTCCTCCCTTTCCTGGAAATTTTCCTTGGAAAAAAAAGAATGCAAGGAATTAAAAAGAATTAAAACCTCCCAAAGCTGGCGTATGCATTTATGATCACATCTCTTTCTGGAAAGGTGCCTGTAAACTCTCCCCATTTATTGCCTAAGTCAAGCTGATAAAAATGAATGACCACAAAAGGCCTGTCAGTGTAATCTGTGTATGTATATCTTCCCCTCAACTCAAAGAAGATTTTTGTGTCTAAAATATGCTTTTTGTAACCACAGAAAACAAAGTGAGGAGAAACCTAGAGAAATTCCTCAGTTTTCCTCTACACAGGACAGCAAAGCTTACATGGGGGCATCCAACTTTTCCTAGATATTCCTCCAATGCTGTAACTGAGATACCACAATCTCCTTAGGCAATCTGTCCCACTGCCTATCTATTGTATTACATATCCCCTAACCTTATCTTCCTTACTGCAACTGAAGTATATTATTTCTTGCGTTCTTTCCCATAGTGGAAACTATGTCTGTTCCTAGATGCATTTTGGATAAGACTCAATCTAGGTATTCCATGAATACATTTCGACCTAACTTTGAAAAATTTAATGTAAGTTTGTCTTCCTGAATTCCTTATTAGACCATTTGAATCTGCTTATAAGTTGCATATGAATGGTCCTAAAGACGTAAGTCAGCCTTCAGTTTCTAAAGAACTGAGCACTATGGATAGCAGAAGCAAACAGAACGTCTCTGAAAAATCTTTGTTCAAGCTGATAAGCTGATAAATTAGATCTCTTATGTGTTAACATCTTAAAGGCAGTTAAAAGAATGCTTACCTGGCCCAAGGGCAAATGCTGAAGTAGAGGGAGGGATAAGTCTTACATAATGACATGTTGAAGTGATGTTCTGCAGCTCTATAGTCATCTTAATTTAAAAAGAAAACAAATTACTCCGTTATATTTATCATTACTCATTGTAATGTTTGCAATTCCCTAGTACTCCACCAGTAGTAACTAATTTATTATCACAACCAACCTAAAAACCTCAGTTTATTCAATAAAGGCTGAAACAGATACTACCAAAAAAAATCAGAGACTGAAAAGGTCCCTTTTAGTTTTCACTGGTTAGTGTGTCAGTGGCATGTGTGAAAGAGTATCTTCAAGGAAGCTATAGGGTCATTAATTCAATATAAATAAGAAACTCAGACTTTTGTTAAACTGCAGGAAGCCAAAAGGTTGGCTGAGATACATAGGTTATGGCAGGACATAATGCTCCTCAGTAGTAGAATTAACTCTCTACACAGAAGTAAACTCTCACCTCATAAACCTGGCCAACTTCATAATTAGAAAACATGACAGTAGGTGGATTGGCAAGAAACACAGGAACAAATGAGGTATCACTGAAAGAGAAAAAAAAACTGGAGACATTATCTTACTGCCCAGTTCTTTAAATACGGATACAATGAGAAATCGCAAAATGTATCCCTTAGTAAGAACAAAATATCATACAGACATACTTTGTTTTCTAAGTGACTACATCATAGCTATTTAGCTCAAATATCTGCTTGTAAATCCACAGTAATTCTATGGTGGAGTCTCCCTGTGTACTCCAGCTCAGAATCAAGAAACTGTATATACTGCATACCCTTTACCATCTTCTGCTTTCCTTCTGGCTATGGTTTGTTCCACCTTTCCTTGAGAAATGACAAGAGATTTGCCTCCATGAAGAGAATTTGGTGGGAAAAAGCGAGGGTTCTTCAAGTAATTCTGCCTTTTCTCAAGTTTGGCAAGGTAAGCACGCTCACTTTCTCTCTCAGCTTTGCTCTTACTACCTTTCCAGGCCAGCTTCTGTGAGGCATTAGTTTTCTTTGAAAAACAAAGAGATCATGGTGCAAAATTAAACATGGTAATTTTGAGGATGATGATAAAGGTATCTGTACATGTACAATTAAAGCTATATAGCATGGAAAAATCATACAGAAATATTGTGTTTCTCTTTTCTTAAAAGATCAAATAAGTACTGGACCCAAATCAACAATGCATTGATATTCACTCTTTGTTACAGGAACAGCAATAGACCTTATAGTTCTGACAGACTAAAACAGATCTGTAAAATGTACCTTACTTATCTTTTTAGTCTGGTGACTAGAGTCTGGAGTTGAAAGAAGAGTTAATGTGCTTAAAGACACACTTGGCAGTCTACCAGGTATTTTCTGCAGATGTGCAATCTCTGCAGGCATCTGGTCCCACAAGCCTGAAGAAACACGCTGTTTAAAAGCAGAATACTCTTTGACGTAGCCAGGTTCTGATTTTCCTGCAATTCAAAGAAAAAATTAAGTCTATAAGAGAAAAAACATGAATTATAAGCACTTATTCTAAGTGTAAGTGTATGAACTTATTTTAGTTTCATTGATGGTAAAAATATACTTTAAATCCTCTAGAATTTATTTAGAATTTATAATATATTTTGCACAAATGAAGCTTAGTCCTTTAATAACAAAGCTTTTAGAAATACTGAGTAAGCAAGCTATATACAAAGAAAGTTATATCACTCTCAGAAAGCTGTGTTAATCTTAAAAGTGAATGGAACTTACAATGTCCTTTTCAATTTACAAAAATATATATATGATGGATTTATGAAAGTCAGGAAGTTGACATAAACAGGACGTACCATCTAGTCCCATGCTCCTACTGTTAAGCAAACTCTGAGATGTTAGATTTTTGGCTTTGCTTAGAATTGCAATGTGGAAAAAAAACCCAAACCCAAATCTTGGAATTTGTGACTAAATTGATTACTCTGAAATGTTTGCTTTGACTTGGTTGAAAAATGTCAATTTAATGATAGTAAAATCTTTCACCTTGGCTTGTAAGTTAGTAAAAGAAGAAGTCCTGACATTGCACAAAAATGATCTCCATTTGCAAATTGAACTGATATATTTTCTAGAACCCAAAATAAAGCATACAGTTTTATTTCCCTGAAAATAGCTTTTAATGTAACCACTTCCTTTCTCTGTATACAGGATGCAATTGCAGCTTTGTGCTAATGAAATTGGATAGAGGCAGAGCAGTCATAATTAATATCGTTTTTGTGCCAGATGGAAAGAACTACAAACATGTGGCCACCATTAAATTTCATGGTTAAGCACATTTAAACTCAACCATTTTTAATTTATCAATTTTAGTTTGACAATGTCCCGTTAGTGGAATTTTATGCTTGTAATACTAGAGTCCCTTCTGCTTTGGTAGAAAACTATAAAAATATACTCAGATCTGCTACATCCTCCAATGATTCAATTCTTATAGAATGTTCTAAAAAATCTAATTTATTCTCTGCTTTAGAAGTTACCTTTGGGTGGTCTAGTAGGAGTAGATTTATCAGTAATGTAGTCTTCAGGGCAGGTTAAATTATTTTTTCTGAGAAGATCATTATCCACAATCCACCTAAACCAGGATGCCACTGCAACCGTAAAACAAAGAAACAAAGCAAAAGCTTAGTACACTAATACACTATCTTGATTCATTCAAAGTAATGTTGTCTTTATAATGCATCACCATCAGGTAGTGTTTTTGGATAGAGAAACAATTCGGTATTTTAATCCCAAGACTTGGACATGTACCCACAATTCTAAATTCACTTCAAACCCAGCTATGCAACCACTGGAGAAACACCTAATCTCTGTTCGTTGCTACTACATATCAAGGTATATATGCTGTAATAAAGTTAGGTGGTAAGCCATTAATTGCAAATTTAAAACCTTGAAAATGATCTGGTTGTTTAGTTTCTTGCAGTGTTAAACAAATGTTACTTTACTTGAATCTCCACACAAAATCCTTCAATGTTGCTCTATTGATGTAATGTCAAACCAAATACTCACTGAGTCTAGTGTTAGCCCCACTAGTGATTTAGACAAATGTGGCATTAGTCTCCAGGTACCATAAGCATGTAGGAGGCAGAGACAGTATTTCCAGAATCCTCACCTGGTGGCAGTCCCAGTTTGTGGACATCTTCCCCCACATCTGCCTTCAGCACATTTAGGACCCTTTCTTCTTCTGCTTTTGCTCGTTCCTGGGCCTGAATGATGTTCTCTTCTGCTCTGTCAGTTTCTCTCAGCCGGCTCTTATGCTCATCAAGAAGCTGTCAGGGGCATGGGTGAATGTAGACAAATGAGTGTAATTTGAGCTGTTAACATCTCCTTACAGATAAATGTTTTCTATTTGCCTTTAAGGGGTAAATACAGGTAGCTTTGTAAAACATAATTACTTTACAAGCATAAACTGGCCTGTTAAACCCGTAATTTCTATCATTTAACTTGTGCTGGGTAAGAAGCACTACCCAAGAAAAGTGTGTGAAAGATAAGGAGACCCTCTCAGGACAAGGGAAATGTCTTTTACCTTCTGTGAGACAGCAGCTCAGAACATGTGTCCATCAATATATTCATAAATGACTCAAAAGAAGTACAAAATTTCAGACTTTTCAGCTCTGATAACCTTTGAGGGAGTATGAATGGAAAAAATACCTGTTGCTTGAATCATCCAGCAATAGCCTCTACTTTTATACACTGACAATACCTATCAGAGCAATGATTAATACAAGTATTTTGCATTTCTACTGTTGATTTCATCCAAGATTCCCAAACACTATTGCAATGCTAACAGATTATGTGTCGTAGAGCACCGCTAAGCATATATAAATAATATTTGCAGCATCTGGTTTCAAAATGCACCACATCAGAATAATTTGTTGTAAGATAGGAAGTCTAGTACCCTGATCAGCAGCTACAGGGAGTTGTCAGCCAGTGGAACAGGGCTACTGGTTATATTCTGTGTCTGAAAAGCTGTTCGGAGCTGAGAACATCACAAAGGAGCATGTGGTGAATATTAACGTATAGGAAAGGTTCTGTGGGAAACTGTGCTCGAGTAAATTTTCATTACAATGTCAGTTCTAGGACCACCCTCTTGACTTTTTAGTTTATCTTACGACGTAGCAAGAAAGCTGAACAGATCTCCAAACCCTGACTTGGTTTTGACTTGTACCTTCTGTAGCTCCTCAGTAAAGCTCTCATGATAAGCATCATCTCCTCCTCGGGACTTGATCCAGTTTGTCTCCAGGTCTTCCCCGAAAACATCTCCAGTGTACAGGTCCTCAAAGATGCTAGCCAGCAAGTGGGAGATGTCCTGAGAAAAGAAAATGAATATCTTTATGCTGATGGCTAAAGACAGGATCAGATGAGATGCCTGGGCATGTGAAAATGGCTGGAATTAGCAAATGGAGAAGGAAAAGTGAAGGAAAATGGCTGGGAAGGTACCCAGGAAGGGTCCTGAAAGGGAACACACTGCATGTTTGCCCGTGAACACTGATATGTGAAGGCATGTATGTAAGTGTGTGCATGTGTGTGTGTACACAAGGTCACACATGCACACAGGCGGTGTGACTGTGCTGGGTGGCTGTACATGTAGGGGATCGTGGCAGTCACAGTTCTCTGTGTGCACAGTTGTGTATGTGTGCAATGGTTTATGCAGGGATG